>BCLH01000655.1:7183-29168 GCA_001602315.1 Zoysia pacifica
CTTAAAACCAACTCAAACTGCACATTAGAGAAGCCATTATACCTTATGAAACTCAAATCTGTATCCTTTTTACCGTTAGTTTTGTTATCATCTATGAACAGTTTTATCCTTAAAGTGGCATTCCTTATTTTCCTCAAAACTGAACAACATAAACAATATTTCTCTCTTTTTTTTTTTGAAATTTCCAAACTTGCTGAAATTTTTGTATTTTTCCGATTTTTTTCTTAAGTCGAGTTACGGTGATGTGTGTATTTTAAGTATTTAAACAAATATGACACCTAAGTGTAACGGAGCTAAGGAAAAGGGATTTAGTTTTAAAACATGAGAATATATTGCATTGAGGCTTTCTTAAAGGCAAATAAGGGATGAAATATTACTAGAATAAAGGGAAATAAGTAATTGACTCAAAAATGAACATCTTTTTTTTTTTTTGACAAGGTTGGCCATGGCAAAGCTTCCTTTCAAAAGCTACAACTACAATCTGGGAGTACTAATCGACCAATGGTACTGAAATTCGGACCAGGTAAATCTAGTTATTACCAAAGACATGAGCAGTGGAAACGATCGTCTGACCATAGTCAAACAGACGAGCGTGGCTCCGACGGTCTGGGCCGCTCTGTGTATCTCAGGCTAGATGAAAATCGACGTCTCGGTCGCTGACAGTCTGAGGTTCTGTTTGAATCCACTTTTTTGAACTGCTGATTTAAGAAGCAGAATTTTCTGATAAACCGCTGTCGGAAGAATCGGCTATTTGAATAAGCATGCGAGGAAAATCACTGTGTATCACGGACTAGATGAACAGTACTGTACTGATACTTCAGTTGGTGCTCTTTTCCTTATAGTATATTCATACGGAGTACTAGTACTACATGGCTAGGTGAGAGCAGGCAAGAAAAATCGGACAAATGTTCCCTGTTTTGGTTTCATGTACCTCTCGCTACGAATTTTGGGACGATGCATATACGGTTCAGCAGCACGAACACGTACTGGGACTGGCAGTAACACATCAAATCCGGGTACAAGATACTAGATGAGACTTGCCAGAAAGCCAGTAACTCTTGCCCTGCACACGATCAACAAACACCACGTCACACATATATAAATGCCGCCGCTGCTAGCTCGTCGCTTTTGGCACTTGAAGCTCACTCAACTGCTCATTCATCCAAAGATCATCAGTCCTCCCAACTTCCCCAATAACCAGCAGTACTCCATGACCCATCAAGCATCAAACCACTCATGAACCTTTTTCTGACAATATGCTACTATGTCGTTACCAACCAAAAACCGAGGTGTCGATCCCTTGTGTCCGGCCTTGGCCCAGCTGAGAAAAAGTTTCACCGGACAGATCGATGGCAGTTTACCTAATTAAACGATCGTTTGTCCGGCAGGCGTAGTGAGAACCGATTTGTGATATGATGATCCGATCGACAAAGTTATTCAATTATACTTCTCGGTCTCAATTTATAATTCATTGTTGTAGGTTTGACCACTGGAAAAAAGTTATAAAAGTGAAAACGGTGTGATTTACCGAAAAATGAAAAGATACAGTGATAAAGAAGTATTGAGAAAAAAAAAAATATATCGAAAAGCGAAAACAAATTATAACCGGAAAACTTAGGTTCACGTAATTTAGGACAGAGAGAGAATAGCATTTCAGATGAACGATTAGCAAGTGGAAACAAATTGACGTGCTCAAGTACACAATGATCCCCGGATCGGAAAGTAGTTTCTCGAGGAACAAATAAAATAAAAAGGCAAAAGCAAAATAAATTACGATGAATATCATATCCATCCGCACTTGGACTTGGCAAAGTTGCCAATGACGGCATCGTCACAACTGTGAACAATATCTGATGACTGCCTTTCAAGCTACGTATGGAACCGCAAAGCAGTCGGCAGTTGCACAAGATATAAATAAAAAAAAATCATAGCACCGATAGTGAGATTCCACAGAGGAACTTCGCTTGAGCTACATGCAACCCCAATAAGACCTTTTTTTTCATTTCACAATGCGCTGATCACCACTGGCCTGTCATCACCAAATGAATTTTGTTGTCTCATCATCGTTCCATGACAACCAGAAGGATATTGCAAATCCGTGTGAATGTGGACACATGGCTTCTGTAGAATATGGGCAAATGCTACCTACCAACATGTACATCCACCTTTTGAATAATTAATCTGAGAAGGTGAGAACCTTAAAATTGAGGGTTTACCGGTTTACTTTCTTACTGGGTCACCTCGGCTCTAGTGTTTGTCACTTTCTTCTCAGAGCTTTGTCATGGTCACGAGTTGCCGGCCAATCTGCTGTTTGTTCCCACACGCTTTTTTTGTTCTATCTCGTGAGATCGATTTCCAGCATCCAGACCCGTATGACCGCTCGAACCAGAGATCAGATCGGAGAGCGAAGGTGAGACAAACTCGAAATGTGAAGTGGTAAAGCAGTAGGTCGAGCGGATCAAACTACGATGGCGATGATTATTCATCTGTTTTGTTCGTCTCACCTTCGCTCCAACTTTGGAAGAACTCCATATATTCATCAAGAAATCACGGGACGTGTGACAGTACAAATAGTTCACGTGACCTGCAGCTAGCTAGCCTCCTGCCTTCAGGTTTTGTGTTCCTTCTGCTGGCGCTTTCAGGTTTTCGCCGCTGCTGTAGTAAAACACCGGCGAAGACCGATTTCTTGGAATTTCTATTAGTCTTTTTGAAAAGACTGTTTGGAATAACAAATAAAAGTGAACGGACATCACCGCTCAATTCGTGGTTACCAGGATTTTTTTTTTACAAAAACGATATTTACTTAAACTGTGAAAATGAAGCTGCTGTTTCCCTTGAAATAAAAGGGGGGTAAATAGCTTTCTGTCACCAGATTGCTTTCGGACCACCGATCCCTTCATTTTTGTGTCATTCATAACCTTCAGATGAGCCAAGGCACACGATCTCTCTCTCTCTCTCTCTCTCTCTCTCTCTCTCTATATATATATATATATATATATATATATATATATATATATAAGCTGCACACACAACTATTTTGCAAAAGCGTTTACTGCAGGAATTCACGCCTAGCGTTTCAAGTAAACCATCACAGCGATGCCTGTCAGAGCCACCGCACAAGCCACCAGTCCATAGTGAACGGTCGTCCACTGATTTCCGCGGGAAGATGCCGTCTCCGGAAGCGGCCATGGCCCTTCGTTGTTGGAATTCGAGTCGTCGACGTGAAGCCGCAAGGCCTGAAATCGCAAGTTTTTGTCTAGCAGTAATTAAGCCAGTGGAGGTAAAGCAAGGGCCAACCAGTCTATTTTGAAAACAAATATAAAAGCTAACAAATTTAGCCATTTGCCTGACTTTTTTCAGGTCTGGAGGAATATATCGAATTTGGAAATTGTAGAATCAGCGTACAGTTTGTATCATAATTTAGCGAAAGCAATAATCTAAGGAGACAAAAAAAAATCACTGAGAGGAAAACCTTCAGTCCAGATGATCTGGCATAGTGCACAGCACTAGAAAGATCAGAATCTGTCATGAGCAGCACCTTGTCTCCTTCATCATCTTCATACTGAACAGCACCAGGATAATATCAGTTAGTAAAACCCTAACAGGAATACAGGATAGTCAACAATATGCCTATTGATGCGGAAACTATAGGTTTGTCAAATTAGTCAAACTTTACCAAAAGTTGAGCTTTGCCCTTTTCATCATCAATGCCTAACCTTTGCACTACACTGGACATCAGCTCACTTAAACTTTCTGAACCTGTGCAAATGGGAAAAACAGGCTGTGCATCCACAACGACCTCTGAACCAACTTATAAGTTACTAGATAGCAGTTAGCACTGACCACATGTAAATCTATGTATTCGGCCCTTCTGGTCCTTGAGCTTAAACGCACAAGAATTACCAACAGCAGGAGGATAAATACTACTCCTATCATCTCCAATCTCTGATGGCATCACTAAAGATATTTCACTGCACAATGCAATAATTTCTGATAAGCATAGTGTTTGAAGAAACAAAAAGAAAAAGAAGGAAACATCGACGGAAGATGAAACCTGGGAGAATCGGATTCCTCATCTGGAAGTTCGAGAGCAAGAGCTGAGTCCCAGAACTTCTGCATGATTGTGTTCGCCACTTCACTTTCAGTTTCAGGATCTCCTCCAACCTTCAGACAGCAAAAGTACTAGATGCAGTGAATTTACTCCAAAAAATTCACGGAAAGGGAGGGAGGAAATCGGGGAGAGCGCCAGACCATTGAGATGGCAGCATGGGTAAGCTGTAGAACATCCAAGCAAGCAGCAACTCGCCCATCTGCTCATCGGAAATTGGAAAACCCATTACAAACTCAACAGAAATACCAAGCAAGAATCGTTAGGCTCAGAAGAATCAGAGTCTACCTCCATCAAGAACAGGAACGTGCACAAACTTGCCATCATGCATAATATGCAGCGCGTCAAGGATTGTTGTGCCTAATGTAGCGCAATCAGGGTGTGCAGTCATCACCTTGATAAAAACAGAAACTAAGACCCTGAGTCTAGAATGAAATATGAAAGCACCCTAGCTCCTTTAGAAGAAAGAATTGTAAATCTGGAGGCAAACCTTATCTACTAGAGTTAATTCCGGAGAAAGATTCTGCACCACAACACGCATAAGCACATCCTTTGAACTGAGATTTACGATGATATATAGATTATTAACTTAGAAGTTATAAAATCGAACCAAAGGTCCATACACAAATTGGAATGCTTACGTAAAGACCCCTTCCAGTGAATTTCCAGCAGTGATAACAACTGAATCGACCCTTAAGTCACGCATTTTTTGGGCTGCTACATAAACAGGATCTGAAGGTGAAACAGTCGCCACTCTGCGAGCAAATGTAAATGTAAGCCTCCTTATCCAGATCATTTGTGCTAAACATTAATAAAAGAATTAAACAGAGAGGAGTGGTCATTTACTTTGTGTCCTCCGTGACAATAGTTGACAAAGTAGGTTTAAACATCCTTTCTCTTAAGGTTTCTATAAGAGCCTGGGGAGCTGCATCAGTAAGGCATAACAGTTGTTAAATTAGTCTGCTAAACAAGCCACAATTGATGGTTATATATGACCTGTAATTAGACTAAATAATAGACAAAAAATGATGATTATATGAGATATCCAGGCTCATGAAAAAAAAAAGTTTGTTTCAAAGTAGCTAACGTGGCAATGTACCATGCATGCTGTCATATTCAATTAATTCTAAAATGCGCAATAGTGTATATACAGAGCAAAAAAAAAAAAAAAAGATTGTGATATCTGAGAAGAAAATATACATATATCTGAGAAGTTGCCCCCTACTAGCCCCTCAACCCCTTCCACAGCAGCTGCAAGTGCAATCCCTTCTTCTATTGCCCTTTCCAGTCTTGATATTGCATCATACAGGCACTTTGTAATGTCCAGCATAGCGATAACTTCTCCATTTTCCACAACTGGAAGGTGCCTAAATTTCCCTAAACAATAAAAGACTGTTAGTTTCAGTGACATATGGCAAAATCTATTTGTTAATATGAACAATGGGAAAACAATAGCCTAAGCTATCCAGCAGTGAAAGGAAGGTATGCGGTTATGCCACCCACACACAAGAAGTTTAGATATTGAGCATCGCAACCATGATTTTTTCACTCTAGACTAGAAACAGAAGAGTGAAGCAAGTTGTGTCAGAGCAATATGATACTAAAAATAGAAAGACCTGCTAAAGTGTGTCCCAAGATGTTCCAATAAGCAGGCACAGAATAACTATTTTGTACTCCAAAAAAGTAATATTAATATTACTCCCATAGCTCATACTCCATTCAACCACATGCATCATTAAACAGAAACTGAGGACCTGCAAATTCTCTGATCTTCACATAATAGCTCGTGAAGCAAATAACATGACTCAGAAAAGAAAAGCGAGTACACCTTGGACCATTTTCTGCAGTGCGTCGATAGCAAGCGAGTCAGCCATCACGTACAGAGGGGTCCTTGTCATGATCTTCGAGATAATTGTTTGCTCAGCCCTCAGCCCCTCGGCGATCACCCTTGTAGCTATGTCCTACACCCAAATTCACAAGAAGAGAAGAAGAGAAAGTAGTAAGTCTTTCAGCCCAAAAAATTTGTAATTACAAATGACAAAGTATATTTAGCACACAGCGGTCATAATCGTGAGCAAAAGTTGCAGCGACACATGGCGTCCAAAGTTGATCGAGAAATCCGTCTTGATTGAGACAGAAGCAAGCTTTAAGGAACCAAGTGGAACAAAATTCAAAACATCTACTATTACAATACGCAGTGTTATTTTAACCCGGAAAGGTCGGACCTTTTTTAGCTCAAAACCTTAATCAACCCAAAAAATAAAATAAAAAATCCAAACACACAGAAGTCTGACAACTGATTCGATCGTAGGAACAGAACAGAGAACACGATACCTTATCGGTGACGATGCCGGAGAGCAGTCCTCCGGCGTCGGCGAGCAGCACGGCGTCGACCCGGTTGGCCGCCATCCTCCGGCACGCGTCGGAGACCGTGGTGCCCTCGGGGATGGTGAGCGCCTTGGACAGCCGCAGCTTCTTGACCGTCCGCTCCCCTCCTCTGATCAGCGAACAAACAAAAACGAACCCCACCCGAGTACCCGACACCATCAGACGCGAGCAAGAGAAAAAAAAAAAAAAGCCAGTAGCTTTTCGGCGAGGACGCGTCGGGAGGGAGCTGCTTACGCGGCGTGGCTGGGCGAGTCCGGCTTGGGCGAGAGCCAGCCGTTGCCTTTGCCGTTGGCCGGCGCGGCGGGGAACACGGGGTCGTCTGACTCCGACCCGCGGGACGACGCGACGGACGGCGGCCGGCTCCGCGTCCGCCGCGCCGGCGCCACGGCTGCGGTGGCGCTCATGGACGCTCGACCGGGTGGGGTCGACGCGGCTGCCGGGAATGTTGGAGCGCAGTGATCGCTGTTCGCTGGTCGGCTTCTTCTCGTCGGGGGTTCCGTTTCCTCACTCGTTTCCTTCGCGCATCAGCACCACCTTGATTACCAAAGCACAGTGTGTTGTAGCCGATGATTTGGATGCTTACGCAGGGAACTGGTCGGAATCCACAGTGATCTGGTCTCGACCACGAACCGGCGAACAGATACTCGCCGCGCGCCATGGACAAACAACGCTCTCGTCGTTTCGTCGAGAGACAAGAGAATCGAACGTTCTTTTCTTTTTGATGAATAATCTAGCGTTCAAATTTCAATCTACTAGTACTGCTATAAAGCAGTGGATGCTATCTTCTCTGTGAACACAGCCAGATGATCTGTCATCCAACATGGACGATTCCCCGCCAAGAAAAGGGAGCATCAATGATTATATATGCTTTTCCAGTGTGCGACGAACACGAGAGACGATCTAGTCGTTTTTATCGGAAGCCAGAATCAAACGCTCGGATAATCTTTCCGTCAACATGCAGACGACCGATCGATCGATTCTGCTCGGTCAAGCTCGGGACGAACGCCAGAGACAAGTTAACCATGGCCTCAAGATCGATCGAAGCTTGGTGATCGATGATCACATGAACGGGGCAGAGAGCCACAGAGGTGTAGTCCGGATAAGCCTGCTCACAGGGCTTGTTCGACCGCAGAGGTGTTCTGTTTCCTTCGTCTTTTGCATGGGCACTTTACATGGACCCAGCAAGTCCCAGAAACAAGATCAGGCAGGAAACGGAAGCGAGCCGCATGCAGGGTTTTCACCATTTTCGGTCACAACGGTCCGGTTTAAGGGTCGTTGGGTTTATCATTTAATAAATTCAAAAAAAATCAAAAAATCAAAAAATCAAAAAATTTGAAAATTTGAAAACCGATCAAACCGGCCGGTTTACTAAAAAAAACCGATGAAAAATTGCTTAAACCAATTTGATTTCAAATTAAAAACGGTGAACCGGTCAAACCGGCCGGTTTTCTCTCAAAAATTTGTTTTTTGAATTTGTTCGACTTTTTTAGTTTACTGTAACGATTTTTCCGGTTTTCGCAAAAACCACTCAAACCGGTGGGGGCCGGTTTTCCAACTGAAACCTTGGCCGCATGTCAGGGATAACCGCATTCTCCTTGTCCCTTCACCGGTTGACCGCGTCGCCTCGTTCTTGGGCGGGCCCTACTACGCGGTTGACTTGGAGGTGCCGCCCACTGGCAGTGGAAGGTGGAGCCATGCTCTGGTGGCGCTCTAGCGAGGATCGTCTGGGCCATTGGCTAAGTCGTTTGCGCCTGCACCGTTCTGTTGTTCGGAGAGAGATTCGGATTCGCATGCACATGTGCATCTTCTGAAGAGGCTGTGGCCACCATTTTTTGGTCTTTTAGACCACCCACAGCGGTAGCTTTTTAGCCAGTGCTTGGACGATGCGGAGGGAGCAAGCACCGGCGACTTCGCTGCAGGCGCTGGTTCTCTTGAAGTTGAAATCCAATCATCCACGAAACAAGAAGCACCGGATGCTAGCATGACGGTGACACAGTTATTTTGATTGAACCATCGGTGGACAACATTAGAAATTTGAAGCTCATCTTATACTGTTTTGAATTTCTATCTAGGCTCTATAAAAGTGAGGTTTATGCGTTTGAGACGACGCATGAAGGGGCTACTCTTTGGGCGAATATGTTGGCAACACTTGTATCTAGGCTCCATAAATGTTACCAGTTCGGAGAGAGATTTGGAAGATCCACACGTGTAAGAATGAAACGCGGTGCCGTCTTTTAAGAGCCAAATGCATGCCTCATGATGATTTTGATCTATCTCGGACACAGGGGGTGTCTCAGTTTTGGCAGGGCTTACATCGCGTCAAACATCTTTTTAAGTGGGGAGCTATATTTGAACCACACAATGGTGAAACTATTAAGTTTTGGAAACACTTGTATCCGACTTTTGGCTCCTAACCTCTTCCGCATTTGCCTGTATCCGAATGAGAAGTTAGCTTCCTGTTTTTCTGAGTGACAGCTCAACATTGTTTTCTGCAGACAATTTGGGCAAGTTGAGAGAGAGGAACGGAGGTTTTTGATTGAGCTGACATCCTCGGTTCAGCTAGACGCTGAAGCGGACAATGTTTTATGGGCTTTAGATAAGAGTAACATCTTCTTTATACAAGATGGTGATCGAGAAGAAGTTTCTCAATCCAACTGATGCTCTGTTTTCTGGAATGTCATTTCTGCAGAGTTGGAAAGCTCTGTCGAAGGGGTCCCAGATCCTCATATATTTCTGATGTGGTGTTCCTGTAACTCTGGGTTGTGCTCTTTTCATAGACGATCCTTTAGCTGGCTTTCTTGGCCTAGGTGGTAGTTAGCTTTTGTGTGTTTTGGAAGACACTGATTGTCCAGTGAGAGCTCCTGTTTTTTTTGTTTTTTTTTTTTTCTGAACGACCTTCAATAAAGGTCGAGGGTCTTTCTCCGCTCAAAAAAATGGGAAAAATAAAAAGTTAAAAAACCTCACACATGGGTGGTCGCCGCGTGCATGTATTAATACGCAAAACTTTGCAGTAACCAAATCAACGTCCCACATAAAACGTTCGTCTACCCAATGTTTGTCGGTAAAATACAAATGGTAGACGCACGCAGCGCAATTTCTGCCCATATCAGAACCTGCAACGGCGCACTGCCTCAAGGCGCTCGCACATAGCAGCGTCATCATCGTCTTGATCTTAATTAGTAGCTGTAGTTCTTGACGAACATGCCCTCCTTGGCCTCTGCGGCCTCGCCGTCGCTGGTGTACTTGCCGAGCTGCGCCAGGGAGTTGGCCTTGGCGCGCAGCAGCAGCGCGTCCTGCGCCGCCTTCACGTTCTCCGGCTTGCCGCCCCACGTCTTCAGGCAGGTGTTCTGCAGCGCCCTGGCGTAGGAGAAGGAGACGTGCCACGGGTTCGGGCCCTGGTTCATGGCGTTCAGGTTCTGGGTCGCCTCCACCTCGGACTGCCCACCGGACAGGAACTGCATTTTTTGTTCGATCGATCAGGACATAGCTGCTAAAAACTTCCACGCATTTCTTTTGGCCAAATTAATGTGCAAGATGAGATAATTAAAGAATTTGGGAAGAATTAGAGAGATCTAGAGAGAGAGAGAGAGAGAGAGAGAGAGAGCTGATCACCATGATGCCTGGGACAGACGGGGGAATCCTTCGGTGGAGGAGCTTGAGCGTGTACTCGGCGACCTGCTCAGGAGTCGCCTTGTCCTTGGACTCGGCACCGGGGGTCACCATGCTGGGCTTGAGGAGGATGCCCTCGAACATGACGTTGTTCTCGGCCATGTAGTAGAAGGTCTCGGCCCAGACCTTCTGCGCCACCTCGAAGGTCCTGTCGATGCCGTGCTCGCCGTCCAGCAGGATCTCTGGCTCCACGATCGGCACCAGGCCGTTGTCCTGCAGTAGCATATACACAAGAACACATATATCATTCACAGGTTTACGTATACGCTGCATATATATTGGGAAGCATTGGACACTTCGCTGTGTTTCTTGCTGGTGATTGGTGAAAGCGGTGAATCAGGGTACCTGGGAAATGGCGGCGTAGCGGGCAAGGCCCCAGGCAGCTTCCTTCACGGCGAGCTCAGACGGACCGTTGGGGATGCTGACGACAGTGCGCCACTTGGCGAAGCGAGCACCTGCCTGGTAGTAGGCCGCCTCGCGCGAGGCGAGGCCGTCGAGACCTTGGCACCATGACTCGCCGTTGGAGCCAGCAAGCGGCACGAGACCCTGAAACGAGCGTATACAAATCCATTACGCTAGTGCTTTACCAATTCACAGTTTGTTCTAGGCTTCTTATGACCATCAGGAGCGGTCTGCCTGTCCGGTGTGTGCGCGTGGCATGGTGTACGTACCTTGTCGACCTTGATCCCAGGCACGATCCCCTGCTCGACGAGCACGTCGACGATCTTCTTCCCGTCGACGGTGGACTGGTACAGCGTCTCCTCGAAGAGGATCGCGCCGGAGATGTACTGCCCGAGGCCGGGAGCGGTGACGAGCAGCGTCCTGTACGCCTGGCGGTTGGCCTCCGTGTTCTCGAGCCCGATCGACGCCAGCCGCTTGCCGCAGGTCGCGTTCGACTCGTCCATGGCCAGGATGCCGCGTCCCGGCGACGCCACGGTTTTCTGCCGGAACGCGCGCGGCGAGAGTAAAGCTCGTGAGTGACTTTATAGAAATGTTACCAGCTGACCAATGTAGTACTTATCTAGCTAGAAGAAGAACTAGCTGCGCAAGCAAATTGAAATCGTATAGTACCGCGGTTTTGACGAGCTCGTCGGCGTAGGCGCTGGCGCGGACCACCATGGACACGGTGGCCGGCTTGGGCGCCGCGGCCTGGCGGGAGGCGCCCCAGTCCGCCTTCTTGGGAAGGAAAGACGACTTGAGGAGAGCAGCGGACGCCATTGATGCTAGCTTCCGGTTTTGATGATTCTATCTATCAGGTGCTACCCCTCTCTCTCTGGCACAGCTTGGTTCGCAGCTAGCAGCACGTCTATCTTTCCTCGCCGGGTGCAGTGGCAGACGACGTATATATAACGGTGCAGTGCTGTAAACTTGAGGCACGCAGGCGAGGGGTGGAGCTGGATATGAGGTGTGCGGCGGAGACATGGCAGGCAGGCCGGGCTTTGCTGATGAACACTTGCGTGACAGGAGCTAGCTAGTGTTTCGAATAGCATATATGTCAGGTAGGCCCATCTTCTTGTGGCTCCGGGATCGTGTGGGTCCCGATCATGGTCGCCGGCACGTGACAGATTTGTGCGCACGCGGCTCTGCTCTTCCGGGAGATGCGGATTCGACGTTTCGCGCGGTGCGAAAGCGCGTCTTTCCGACGAGGTGCGGCCGCGCCGCCGTTTGGTCGCTTCTGTTCTTCACTGTTCCCCTCGCCGTTTTGCGGTGGCGTTGATACGGGCAAAACCAATTCCAGCGGCAACGTCCAAATTTTTTTTTTCAAAAAAAAAACAAAAAACAAAAAACGTCGGGCTCCAGTTTCTTCTCCGGCGAGCCGTGGCCGGAGGAGATGCCGGCCCACTCGAATGCGTTCGTCAGACTGGGGATCATCTTGGCCTCTGTTTCGAGGCCTGATGCTGGGACTGGTAGTGAGCACGGCTGTAACGGAAGCCACAAAAGATGGGCTTTTACATGTTGTATGTTAACGTTTGTACTACGTGTACATTTTGTGAAGAGAAAAAGGTGTTCACGATTTAGCCTACGATTGAACATTCACCAAACAAATAGTAGATGCTCAAATTTATGAGGGTGAAAGAAAATGAATTCCTCGCCATGAATAATGGGACCTAAAATGCAATTAGATACCAGTTGCTCAATGAAAAGAAAAACCCAGAATGACACATGCTGCGCAGCATTTTTTTTAACATATGAAAAGTTTGGGTTCGCATGTGTTTAAAGGTTGGATGTTGAGAAATCACTAGAATACTCCACTGTATTGTCCATCTGGGTTGCAGCATCAAACACTCATCACGCCTCTTTAGGCCCTCTTTGTTCTAAAGTTTTTGAGCTTTTAGAAAAGCTGTCTGATAGCTACTTGAAAAATTGGTTAATGAAATTTAAATATTAGCTAGCTTTTCTGCACACCAAAAGTTAAAAAAGCAGCTTACATTGAGCATTTCAGCTTTTAGTTTATTTCTGCAAAAGCTAACTTTTCAGCATTTCAAAAGCTAACTTTTTATAATTTTGTTTGTTTCAGCTTCTCAGTTTTCAGCTGAAAAAAACCAGCTGAGAAGCTGAAATAGAGGGCCTTAATCAATTCAGGCAGATGATAACACACCACAACCTGTTTCTCTGTGGTATTCCAGTTACCACGTTTGGAACAAATGTGACTTGAATCACAAGAAGCACAAGTACCATCCTTGGGTCCATGCAGTACTCCTTTAAAATGATGGCCCAGTCAGTGCGCTGATCCCTTGGTGTCGTGTCCAGTATGTGTATCTTCGGTTCTTTAGTAGCACCTCAGCTTGCAGGGCTTCTGCAAACTCAGCTACTCATTGTTGTCAACAAGCAGGAATCTGAGCGATAGTTGCTTCTGATTTAGTTCAAACTGGTAACGTCAAGCATGATCTCCCAATGGTTATATCAGCTGAAACTGTTTTATGCCAGCTGAAATATAGTATATGGGTGAGCTAACTGGTGAATGCTGATGGGCTCGACAGCCCATGTTCTTTTTCTTCTTGCTTCCAAAGATTTCTCATCTTTGTCACCATCTTTTGAAATCAAAACCACCTTGTCCACTTTCTATGTCTACTCAAAGCTTTCAAAATGAAGATAGGGGCGGAGCATTTTTGGGTCAGCTGACCCCAATGATAATCCAAATTCCTTCAGTAAATTTAGGTTAAACTGAACAATCCTCTAATCATATAAGGGAGCTGACCCCGATGGATTTTTTTCTGGCTTCGCTACTGAATGAAGAACCCTTGGTGTATCCTTAGCTGGATGGTTGCGATACAACCATAAATAGGTCTAGTTTGAGCAAACTCCCTTCTTCAACTCTGTTCCTTTAGAAACCTCATCAGTTGTCTTTCCACACGCTTCATCAGCTGTTCCAGGACAGGGCCTAGAACAAAATGTGACAAGCTTATGCCTCAACAATGGCGATAGCTTCTCACAACCTGTCAGCAGCTCCAAGGAGGGGACCACTCCTTTCTTCACCAGTACCCCTAACGCCCTCCTCACACAGTCAGCTATCTCCTCCTTCCTCCGCACATCATAGTTCTCAATCAGAAGGAACAAGAACTCAAGCAGCATGTTTGTGATTTCTGTATACTGAGATACTGAATTCACCATCAGGAGCATTGCAGGCTCAACATGCATGACACTATCCCTGTCTTCTTCAAAAAACAACCAGTCGTAGAAGAGAGCCAGCTTTGCATTTGCCTGAACATAAGCCTTGCTGCAACTCGTCAGCAGCCAACCTATGACTGCCCACCGAGCAATGACACCGGACTGCATGATCTCGTTTGTAGGATGGTACCCGGAACATATGAATCGGATAATGTCAGGGATCCTCTCCTCCCCTCCGTGCACCATAAGGTGCTTCCTTGCAAACCACAGCTGGTACCTCTTTTGATCCCCCCACTTGACATTGTTCATCATGAACAAGAGCTGTGTCTCCATCTCCGGCGAGATGGCCAAGGTAGTGCACCAACCAGGCGTGCCAACTCTGCAGATATCGGCAGCACGGTCATGCATCGAGTCCTTCCATAGAACATGGAATTCCGGCACCAGCATAAGATCGTGGAGCGACCTCACGAGGTCCTTCCCGATCAGCGTGCAAACTTGGAAGTGATCACGTAGCATGGCAACACAGAAAGACACCAGCTTTTCCCTGCATTGTTCAAGATTATGGGCGTTCTTGCACTCTTCGCAGTCATTGCACTCGACGCTGCTCGGAAACGGCGTGAGGCGATTCTTGGCAAGGAGGCGGAGGAAGGCGAAGACAGCAGAGGCCAGAAGCTGGGGCTCCTCATCGGCGAGGAAGGAGGCGTGCTCAGCCAGGAGCTCGAACAGGCGTGCGTCACCGTGGAACGGCACGCGGCGGAGGAGGGAAACGACAAGCGGAGCGAACCCCGGCGCCGCGGCACGGGCGAGCTCCGAGACGGCGAGCAGGAGGCGGGTGCGGGGATGCGGAAGGAGGAGGGGGAAAGGGAGGGAGAGGAGGGCGGAGGCGAAGGCGGGGTAGAAGGCGGGAAAGCGGGCGCCGGCGGCGTGGAGGGTGACGAGGAGGCTGCGCGGGAGCGGGGATGGGTGGGTGAGGAAGGAGAAGGCGAGCGCAAGGGGAAGGTGCGGTGAGGAGAGGTCGGCTGGGGATGGGGACGGAGAGCGGAGGAGGAGATGGGCGGAGAGGAAAGGGTGCTCCGGCGAACAGGAGGAGGTGGGCGGCGGGTGGTGGTCGCCGACGGTTAGGAGTCGCGGCGGCGGCGGCGGCGGCTGCTGCATGGTAGGCAGAAGTTGCAAGAGAAGATTTGGATGGAGAGAGGTCTCAGGTCACTTGCATGGGGACGGACCAATTTTTCCGATGGGCCTTTTGTCTTACCTAATGGGCTTTTATGTAGACCTATAATAGCACACAAGCAAAGGACGGGCACATATGGGCCAATTTTTCCAATGGGTCTTTTGCTCTACCCACTGGGCTTTTATGTAGACATATAATAGCACACAAGCAAAGGATACCAATTTGCAGATGGGCCCAGATGCAAGACAAGGACGAACAGCGCATCGCTTTATCTTCTTGCAAACCAAATCGCTCTCATGACTGGGCAACATATCACAGACCCTAAGTGATCATAACATTTCTCTGAAAAAACAGAAGGTTTCGGTTCGAGATAAACATATAAATAATTGCATATATTCATGAAAAAATAGAAAAAGGAGGCAAGATCAGGAATTCAGAACCACAAAATACCATTTAATATCAACCTAAACTGACAATTATCGAACAAGCACTTAAATAGACTTTGATAACAATGTTCATCCTACACCGCCAGGCCCAGGATTACATATTAGTAGTTGACCACAGTACACTCTCTCTTCCCTAGATGATACTCGTAAAGCTCTCCCCTCCTGCATCTTAAGGAACTCAGGAATGTGCCCTTCCAGATTAGTCCAGCTGACGAACCGTGCAAAAACTCCAGACCTTATCAGGGTACACCAGGCAAAGCCTTCCGAGACACTAGCTGCTGCTGGGATTCAAGAGTTCACCAAGATTCAAGCTGTTCCTCATGGTCCTCCTACCTGCTGCACCTGGGTTGCCCTTCCTCATCATCGCGGTGAACTCGCTGTAGTCAATTTGCCCGTCCTGAGAAAAATTTACATATTAATCAGGAGACAACAAAACCAAAATAGATGAAGCTAAAATTTCGAGATGGAGAAAGAAGGTTAGATAGAAAGTAGACGGACGTTGTTTTGATCGACATCCTTAATCATATCCTCAAGGTGGACATCGTCAAGACCAAATTCACGGCATGCTTGTGACAGCTCATCTATGGTTATAAAGCCACTTCCATCTTTGTCAAAGAATGAGAATGCTGATACCAAATTTTCCTCCCTCTCAAGTTTGTTCATGTGCAATGTTGCAGCAATGAATTCACCGTAATCGATGGTTCCACTGTTGTCAATATCAGCCTGAAACAAATGTTAAGAAATATAAATTTAATACGCCAACTTGCAATGTATATACTATCTTTCCAACTTGCAATGTATATACTATCTTTAGTGTGTACTCCATAGTATAATTATACTTTCAGCAAATGAATTATGTATGGGAAAATTCAACTAGTAAAGAACTTACTGCATCCATCAAAGCTTGGATTTCATTCTCTGTTAATTCTGAGCCAACCCTTTTCAAGCCATCTTTTAGCTCATCAAATGTTATAGTTCCACTATTGTCAGTATCAATCATTTTGAACAGCTCCTTTAGGCCTCCGATCTCTTCCTCTGACAAACTTTCAGCAATAACCTGCAAATTAAAAAGATCCATACAGTATATACACTGTTCAAGACGACCATCGCAAATTGCACATTATGCATTGTATCACATATAGTCTACAATTTCTGTGATGTACCAATGGTCTACAAAAATGTTGCAGCTAATTTCCAGATACCTGATGAAATAAGCAAAACAGAATCGACAACAACAAATCTGATTTTATATTCTGTTTTGATAGCATGGGCCGGTACAAGCATTACTTAAGATACCAAACAAACTAAATGAAACATGACAAATATTCTGGCAAAATAGAGAGAAAGCAGGCTGCCTCGAATTAAGGTATATGTAGTCTCTACTTGAATTTAATAAACTGAAGATTAAATCACATCGCTTTAACAGATAACAGTGAGATTTCTTCACACAAGGAAAAAAAAAAAGTTGAAGTTAGCAGCAATGAAGCATTACTTTAAGGTAGTGATGCTGTAATGAACAAACCCAAAAACCTAAAACTACAGAATCAGCTATTGCATCACAAGTAAATATACATACCCTCAATGCCATCTTCTTGAGCTTGTTCATTGCTGAGAAATGTTTCAGCCTTGACAAAACAGCGGAATCAATAGGCTTGTCAGGTGCGACCGCATCATCAATGATCCATGGGTGACCTGACATAGACAGTGCCATGACGAGGAAACAAAAAAATATATCCTATGTGGCACCCAAGCACACATACGTACAAAATAACTAATCGAGAGAGATGAGAGGTGGACTTACAGAGAACCTCATGAGCTCTATATCTCTTTCTAGGATCACGGATAAGCATATTGCGGACCAGATCTTTAGCACTTTCAGAGATGCTAGGCCAGGGTTCAGATTCAAAATCAAGTTTGCCCCGTAGAATCTGCCTGAAGATTCCTGCTTCAGTTTCTGAGCAGAGAAAAGCATATATGACAACTGATACATGAGAACTCAAGAGCCGTGCTAATTTTGATGGCATTGATGGCAAATAGCTTACCAGCCCAAAATGGAGGAACACCGCAAAGCAAAATGTACAGAATCACCCCAGCGCTCCAGACATCAGCTTCTGGACCATAGCATTTCTGAAGCACCTCTGGTGCAACATAATAGGGGCTCCCAACAACATCAGAGAACTTATCACCTGTGTAAAAGGAAACAAATGGCTTGCAACATCAATAAATTTAGCATGAGAATTACTGAGATCTTGTTACCATTATTAGAAGTCAAGCTCTAAGAATGCAGTTTAGCATGCAAGTACCTTTGTACCAAACACTAGATAAAAACAAAAAGTTCAGTAATCACTGAGCCTACAATAGGAAGCAATAACAACAACCATATCAGCTACACTGGTGGCAGTATATACTGTATCTTGACTTGTTGTAATAGACATTGTCTTCCTCGCAACATTTGCAATTTGGATTCTTTTGACAACAATTTGAGCAATTTACCATCCCAAAACGAAATTCGTTATAATCCATTCTCCTACCCAGTCCTAGCATTTTAACAACACCTGCTCACAAATTTGTAAATATAAATTGTGTAACAGGCGACATCCTGAAGCACTACTGCCATCTGAAATGGACTTGACCATGATATGATATCAGGGAGTATCATCGTACCAATAAACTAACAGTGGTCATTCTAATAAAGTAATTATTAGGCTAAAAAACTGGATCAGGGCCACCAATGAACCAATATCAATAGCTAACAGCAGCAGTTGAGCAACGGAATTAAGTAATGTAAAGCAACAAAACACACATACCGGGCTTGTAGAACATGGAGAGCCCAAAGTCAGTAGCCTTGAGTGGTGCGTCCTCTGCTGTGCTGGCGAATAGGAAGTTCTCCGGCTTGAGGTCCCGATGCATGACGCCCAAAGAGTGGCACTCCTCCACAACCCCGACGATGGTCTTGATGAGCTTCGCGGCCGCACGCTCGCTGTAGTGGCCCTTGGCGACGATGCGGTCGAAGAGCTCGCCGCCGGCGCAGAGCTCCATGACGATGTGGACGAAGAGCGCGTCCTCGTACGCGCCGCGGATACGCACGACGTTGGGGTGCTCGGAGAGGTGGTGCATGATCTGGATCTCGCGGTAGACGTCCTCGTAGTCCTCGCGGCACAGCAGCTTGCGCTTGGGGATGGACTTGCACGCGTACTCGGCGCCGTCGGCCTTGTCCACGCACTGGTACGTGGTGCCGAACTGCCCCTGCCCCAGCTTCTTGCCGATGCGGTAGAAGTCGCGCACGTTCGCCGTCTTGTACGGCAGCACGGACGCCGGGCGCCCCGACGACGGCGCCGCCGGCGCCGTCACCGGCTGCGGCCGCTTCGCCTTCGCATTGGCGTTCCCGCTCCCGCTCGGGTCCGGCTGCATTGCCACGGCCCCGGCCTGCTCCCCGGATCAGGAACCGTACGGACGACAGCGCACCGGGGAAGGAAGCTCGTCCTGGATAAAGAAACCGTCAAAGGTCAGAAATTTGGGTGCACGGCGATAAAAAAAATGGACGGAAATTCACCTAGGAAAACCTCTCGCTCCAACTTCCCGCACCTCCACCAGGGATTATTGCAGATTAGCGGCGGAAGAAGAACACGAGAAGCTAGGGATCTTCCAGCGGAGAAACCGACCGAGCCCTGCGGACGAAATCAAGCGTAAAAAAAAAACGAAGCTTTACGGGAGGTTTACGGCGGAATCGCGTTCACAATCCACGGAAAGAAACACCACCAGCAAGGGGGGATGATGAAATCTGCCCTCACTTCCTCAGATGCCACATGGAGAGAAGGGAGGATGCAATCTCGCCAAAAGAAAAAGGCGGGGACAGGAAAAGCCTGGCCTCTTTCTTTACCCCGCGCGTGGAGCTACGAGCTCGCCGTGCAAGAGGACAGGATCTTGGCGGCGTGGTCGACTGATGGCTCCACCCGTTTTTTTATAGTAGGATTTTTTCCCGGGGGCTTCGTCCTGCCAATGGGGTGTGACGACAGACGACGACGACGAGCAGAGGTGTGCTGCCTTTTCCTCTGCGATTTGGGGGCTGACTCGTTCTCAGAGAAGGAGACTGTGGGGAGGGAAGGTGCGCGGGCCGCGGAACTAGGTCGTATCTAAGGAATTCTCCATGGGCAGGGGCAGGGGCGTGGGTGGTGACGAGACAGAGGAAGGAGGGAGGAAGGAGGCGACCGTCGTGCAGACATTACAATTTGCCTCTGTCTGAGCATTTCATTATTTTTTTTTTTTGGCTTTTCGCATTTCACGAAGGTAAATTGCAGACAGGGCATGTCTCGTCGCTGGCAAAATATTCAAACTGTCCAAAATCCGCACGAGAAACTTCTAGAAGGTTTCGTTATTTAACTGTTTTCAAAGAGTTTGTGCAAGATTTTATAAAGTCTGACTCAAATCGAGTAGGAGTATTTGTGAAAAGGGGAAATTAAAATATTGCTGACGGCCGGGGAGATCCTTATGTGTGGCTCAGAATTCAATTTCCTTTTCCCTGTATTTTTGAAGAGTGAACTTCTAAGTCTGATTTCATATAACGAACTTTCAAGTTGTCCAATTTTAACCAAACGAAACTTACAATACGTTAAGACCCCTCTTTGGAATGTAGAATTCACACAGAAAATCCATTCTTTCTTCCATTATAGAAATCAATTTAACTTAAAAAATTTATAAAAAAGAAAAATTTCTCGTGTTTCAAAGGAGGTCTAATTAGTGCTAACACAAAACAAAGATGGTTTAGAAATATTCTTGTGTTTCAGAACTA
The DNA here is from genome assembly GCA_001602315.1 of Zoysia pacifica. Lineage (NCBI taxonomy): Eukaryota > Viridiplantae > Streptophyta > Magnoliopsida > Poales > Poaceae > Zoysia > Zoysia pacifica. The sequence continues at coordinate 27,364 of BCLH01000655.1, forward strand.
TTTGCAATTTTGCACAGTAGATAACAGTCTCACGACAGTACTACTGCCTTTTCTGGACCTGGATTCACGGGAATGTGTTTGCGCGGAAGGGTCGCTGAGCCGACAAGGACACAGCGATATGGTACCACTGAGGCCGTTTTAATTTCTCTAATTGTTTCTATAAAATTAAATTGATTTCGATAAAATTCTTGCGTTTCAAACGGGCAGCGATGAACCCAAAACGCTCTTTAGATTATACTACTAGTATCGATCACTTTTCTTCGTTGTTCTCTGCACAGCCATGTGACTGTTTATTCCTCACATTCCTCATTGCCTCCTGAGTCCTGACTTCATTAAACGACTTGAATTTTTACCATTCTTTTGCGAAGAACCAGAATCACTCGCCGGTGACAGTGTAAGCACGTGAGCTTGTGATAAGCCCAGTTAAACAATCCGTCCTTCGATCTCGAGCTGGATAGTACGGCTAAACGGGAAGCGGATCCGCTGCCGCGCTGCCCTGCAGTTGAGTCGCTGACAGGCAGGCTCTGGCTCCACACGGCAGCGGAATTCCGCGCCTAAACGAGCTGTCGTGTTATAGCTCCGTGGAATTCAATTCTATTAAAAAAATATATATAATACTTTTTCTGTTTTAATAGAAGTTTATTTTTAAGATTGGTTTACGACAACTTTGACCAATAATTTTTATAGATTTGATTAAATTTAAAAATCTATTATTTGTACTTTTAAATTTATCAAAAAAATAATTTTATAATATATATAATTTATATTATTAAAATTAATTAAAATTTTCAAAATTATTGTCAAAGTTGTACTTCCTCCGTTTCAAAATATAAGCATTTCTATGTTTAGTTAAAATCAAGCTTTTATTATTTTAACCACAAATAATGTATAATAAATTATGTTTTATCATATAAAAATTATATTTTTTGAATTCATCATAAAATAAGTTTTTATATTATTAGTAAAAGTTGAAAAACGTTGATCTTATCTAAACTTAAAAATACTTATATTTTGAAAAAAATAAGTCAACACATCTTAAAAATATGCTTGTATTAAAACGAATGGAGTAGAAATTTTCACTCCTATCCAAGCTATCGTACCACTGGCCCCTCTGATTGAATATCTCCTACAGTAGATTACTCATGCCTCTATACAGTACCTGTGAGGAGGACCAATTACGCTCGAGGTGTGCTGGGTTGGTAGGTGGTGGTGACACCATCCATGGCCTACTCCTATCCTACAGGATAAGCACTACAGTGGCGGAGCCAGCGGGCTCCTCAGCACGATTAGCAATAGAGTAAAATAGTGTATTTTATAAAGATAAACAGTGTTTTTTCAAAATCGTCGAGGTCAGCTGACCCCGACAGCACATAGCTCGGCCTCTGACAATACCAGTGGATGACACCATCCAAATCCAAAGCTCTGCTCTCATGGAAATAAAACGATTACTAATAATTTATGGCTCATTTGAAATACATAAATTTTAGAAAATTTATTTCAATTTCATAAAAAAATTGTAAGAAACGAGAAAAATTGTCGCGTTCCAAAACGAGATCTTAAGGTTCTCCAATGTTCAGACTTGTCGCTCTCAAGATCGGTTCCTGACTGGAGAGGGCTCTAGCAATGTTCTTACTAGTAGTACAATGCAATCTGATGATTGCACCAAATGGGCGGCAAGTTACCTGCACAATCAGATTATTACTACTACTACTCTTGAGTGGAGTACTTTACATGCGATGCTGCGGTGGCATTCTGCCTTTTTTTTTTTTAACCATTACTCCAGGGGACAAGGTTTCAGGGTCTAG
>BCLH01000655.1:31125-63816 GCA_001602315.1 Zoysia pacifica
GCAATAATATAATATAATTATAATTATATAGTAATATATAATTATGTATAATTACAACTATACATAATATATAATTATAATAAAAATATAATTATATGTAATTATGTAATATAATTACATATTATTATAATTATGTGGTATAAATAATTATAATTATATTATTATGATACAATTATAATTATATTACATAATTGTAACTGTAGTAATATATAATTATGTATAATTATAATTATAATATATATAAATCAGCATCCACAGCTGGCAAAAGCAAGTTCAAACCTACTTTTGATTTTGAACTAAGAAGAAAGCTGCTTTCTCGAAAGCACTTTTGTCACAGCTGACCCCTTTGGTTGGGCTTTTGACTTTTACAAAAGCAAAAGCCAAAAGCTAGCCAACCAAAGGGACCCTTACTTTTACCCGGCCTGGAAATCATACCACGAAAAATAATACTCGTATCATCACCAGCAGAACAGTTCACCTCACAAGACCAGCATAGCAGTATCTACGCGGGGTAAAAAAAAAAACTGATATCCATATTTTCAAAGCTGTGATAATAAATCACCTGTGATTCCTTCCACCAGGCAGTGGAACCACGAAGAAACGGTCACACCTCACACGGAGGCCAGTGAGGCGAGTGGGGCCCTGCTGCCGGAGGTCGCCTGCGCGAAGAGCGAGTTGTGCCGGAGGATCAGCTTGAGCCCCTTGCAAGCGGCAGCCTCGGCGGGACGGGGAGTCCGCTTCCGCTCGTGGTGGTGGCTGTTGTAGTAGTTCTCGGCCAGGGCGGCCTCGTCCAGGCACGACCAGGCCGATCCGCGCGGCACGCTGGCCGCCCACATGAACCTGTCGGAGCAGGGGTTCATCAGGCTCTCGCGGAACTCCTTCGCGCCTTCGCACAGCAGGCCCTGCACGCACCATCAGTTGTTCACTTCAATCACGACCCATGTTTTTTCTTTCACTTAGACACTGATTGAACACAGACAAACAACATCAAGGAAAAGATGGTGCTACTACCTCCGCCATAGCTTTGATCTTGAGCGTGATGCTGTGAGACAGAACGACCATCCTCTGCTCGCTCCTCAGTTTTCTGAAGAGGAGGGCGCAGTCGAGGACGCGGTCTTCGGGTCTAGGAGACACGATATCCGCGAAGCTTCTTGGGGAGAACAAGCCCATTGGGTTGAAGGAGCCAGAACTGATCTTTAGTGCATCGTGGATGTGTTGCGATGAAGGGGTTGCAGGCGGAGTTGGTGCCACCGGGAACATCTCGGATGTGCTCTGGACATGGATCCACCAGCTCTCGTTTTCCATGCACTCGTCGATCCACCGGAGTATGGATGTGGCCTTTGATGACCGTCTGAACAAGCCCTCCCGCTGCTTCATGGAATCTAACTCCCTGATCACTATTATGGGAGTAGAAAAATGTTAACACTCTAGCAGGGCAGATGTATGCAAATAAGTTGCAACTAGTAGCCAGAAACTTGCACGGAAGATTTGACTCCATACACCAGTGCTAACAGTAACACATCATAATGACAGCAGATTAATTCACTTAGTCTACAATTAAAAAAAAAGGGAAACTAGCATTCAAGGTTGTGCAAGCGTCAAGCATCAAACTCATCAACCCAACACAACAAAATTACAGGCATAATGGCACATAGAAGAATCATATATTGAGACCCTAACAGCAAATCAGGATGATCATTGGATACAGCATTCAATCAAATAGGATCATGTGTGAAGGATTTATAGAAGCACATTTGTTCAATCAGTGACACAATAGAATGATGCATTTGATACTGCTATACTTGCTGGTAACTTACCAATCTGTGGAATGATCAGATGAGTTCCTTTTATGCCTCGTAACAGCATAATAGACTTCCTAGATTCATCATCAAGAAGAGAGTCCGTATCTGCCACCATTGTCCATGCTTTCATCTCTTGTCCGGTCATAGTTGATTTTTGGTGCTTATGCTGTGCAGCAACATGCATGTTAGCTCAATTTATATTCCATATCAGCACGAAAAATGTAAAACAAAGAATATAATATAAGCAAAAAAAGTTTACAATAACTTACAGAAACTCTGTCCAACTCATCTTCCAACCTGACCCTCAAGTCCCCAGCAGCAGAACAGTTACAACCAATCGAGCTAGTGGGCCTCAATGGAGAGTTCGACAGAAGAGTCTGGAAGGGGAGCCTATCAGCAACCCTTTTCTTTGTTATCGCACTTTCGATTCGTGCACGATTTTCAGACATATCACTTGTTTTCTGAGCTGCAGAAGACAGTGGTGTCATATTCTCCTTATCAGAGAAGAATACTTCTTGATCTTGACCTGCATTGACCGTGAGAGTTTTTGGAAGACATTTCCTGACCTTTATGCCTCTTGAAGCTATAGGTGTCAAATTCTCCTTATCTGAATAGAAAACATCATCATCTACTGTATGGAAGCCTTTGGATTTCGCTGATAGCTCATTGCATTCCCATCTATGGATTCCCATATTTGATGTTTTCTCTGCTAACACTGAATCATCCATCCTTGACCCAAGAACTCTCCTAACACCAGGCTTTCGATCCCTAGAGGCAGGTGTCACATTCTCCTTGTCCGAGAACAGATATTCCTGTCTCACAGGGGAGACAGCATCACACTTTCCAGGAGCCAATGCTGAGTTTTCCCTGTCCAGAAGGATGTCATCTTTGAATTCCAGATGCGAAATGGGCATAAACACCTGGGTCTGCTTGAACTTTGTCTCAGCTGAAATTAGAGAGCTAAGATTCTCAGAGGTTAGGTCCTTTGACTTCACCTCACTTTCAATGTTCAGCATGGGGTTTTCATTTTCTAAAAAGATGTCATGTTCCAAATGGAGAGGGGAAATGGAATCCATCAACTCTGAGGAAATGGTAGGCTTCAGACCTCTATTGCTTCTGTCCGTTATTATGTTGCCTGAGATATAAGGGGTGACATTCTCCTTGTCCAGTGGACTGATATTTTCAGCGCCTTGAAATCCTATGCTATCCAAATTGCTAAAGAGAATCTGATTTGTTGTACCCTCAGACTGACAATCCTCAGGACCCTCAGCTATCTTAAATGGGGACTTGTTGTCACTGTTTAAGGAGCTTCCCTCCAAGTTAGCAGTGGTTGAGCCATTGAGCTTCACTTCTGGGACAGAAGTATTTTCTAAAACACCCTCAGATGATTCCACAGGATGGAGCAAGCCTAGGCTCTTCTTAGACTTATCATCAAATAACTCTTGTGGGATATAACTTTCAGAGTTTGTTTGCTCTTTCTTGTTCCCCTCCATGGTAATGCTGGCTGGGGGATTCATGTGACCTTTTTCTTCAGCAGTGACCTCTTCCTTTTGGTAACTTCCTTTACATTCAGAAATACCAAATAAAGCTATGCAGGCTGTACATTCTGTTCCACAGTTCTGAGAACATACTGCAATATCCTTTTGGTCTTCTTTATGAAAGCTATAGCTCAAAGTGCTACTTTTATCCCTGTTTCTGCCTGTGTCAACACGGAGGGATTTGACTGACTTTAACTTGGCTCTCTTGGACACTTGGCTAGAGGCATCCTGCTTGGCTGACTTGACTGATCTTCCAGCATCTGTCACTGCAGCTGGTATATCTTGTATGATCAAAGAGCCAAAAGATTCTGAAACTGGTCTCTTATCAACAAAGTTTGCTATTTTGTCACTGTTCTCATGAAACTGAGAAAGTGTAGACTCTTCCGGACAAAATGACTGAGTAAACTCAGGCAACGGTGGTGCTGAGGGGACCACCTCTGGAAAAGCAATATTTTCTGAAACAATTTTCTGGCCCATATCCTGAAAACAAGTTAGCACAAATTAAAGTTTACATGACTACAAAACAAACCAACACAGAGATAAAAATCCTATATCAAGCAGCTACTCGAGCGAACATTTAAAGATCTGAACAGATATTTCAGAAAATCCTAACAAATATTTTTAAAAATACTCTATGCAATTTGAGGATATGAACATGAGATATCTGAAACGTATACATTGCCAAATCATCATTAAGTTTGTTTTAAAAGAAATCTGTAATAATCTAGAGTATGCTAAATTAAAAAATTAACACGCACAGAATTGACCTTATTTAATGGATCGTCCAATTTTTGGTATGCTTTGACATTGACATGCAAACTTTAGGCAGGATTATTCAGATGAGCAAGTAGCCCAGCAAAAAATATGTGGCTGCAACAATCAGACAAGCAAGTAGCCCAACCGATTCATTTATGTTTTATACGAATGCTTAGCAAGTTAGCATAAGCTCAGAGCTACACATCACATCAGAATGTATATGTATAACACAAACATAAATTTGTACTTCTCCCCATAAAAGTATTTAGGACGGCATGAAGAGTCCCAATAGCAACAGAACCTACAGATTCAAAGATGCATTTAGGCACTAAACTTATTTCTTTAAAACATTGTACTAATTGAATTCACTACTGCAGAGAAATACTAATCAGTTATTCAAACTTAACTTGAATAAGAGGAAAGCAAACTGACGTAAACAACTGAGGAAGAGAAAGTGGCTCAAAAATGGGTGGATAATAGAACAGAGCATGGCTAGCTAGGTAGCAGAAAACCTGTAGCGCCATGGATTTCACAGAAATGATCACATCGAATGTCTGAAATAACGAAAGGTCTAATACAGCACAGGTTTTCAAGATAACGCATTTGATGGCTTGTCAAATGGTAGCAGATTTCTGCATAAACTACATCTCACTCCCTAATGAATTTCTAAGGTATCAAAGGTATCAATCAGACAAGTTGCTTATAGCATGGACAGAGGCTGAGCAGTAACATGTGGCCAAAAGGAAAAAGAAAAAAAAATGAACAAGTGGCAGCAGCAAATCGGCACATCCACTAACAAGAAATCCAACAGCAAAGGTACCAAGTAAGCATTCATCAGACCTTGCAGGTATCAATGCCCACCACATCCCTCTGCCCAGGCACCAATTTGTTGCTTGCTTCCTGAATATTTCATCAAACATTTAACCACAATAAACAGCTCATAGATAATAATTCCCTATAAGCATAATGAAGGACAAATCGCTAGATCCACGTACCTCGCAAGGACGAGCCTCCTCTTTGTCCTCAATCAGCGGCGGCAGTGTGTCCTCCATCTCAAAAGCTTCACGCAGAGACAACCAGAGCAGACGGTACTCCCTCCTCGAGGCCCCAAGCCGCAGCGTGTCACCGGCGGCCAGATCCACCGGCGTGTTGGGTTGGATCCTTCTCCCCGACACCCAGGTCCCGTGCACTGCACCGAATCACACCCCAGCCACAGGGAAACCTCACATTAACATCCGCATCACCGCAGTTTGATACAACACTGGATCAGAGCAAGTGCACCAATTTTTTTCAAGAGCTAGTGACTGAGTGCAGGCTAATAGAACTGAACTAAGCGGTTAAACACTATCGAATTCCCTCCCGTATCCAAAGCCTACACGAACTCAAAACGATCCGCTCGTAGCAGCGGGGAAATGGAGGCCAGTCCAGCCCCCACGGCACAGAGGATACGGGGTGCAGGGTGGCGAGCGCCTCACCTGATGAGAGGTCAGTGACGGTGATCCGACGCTGCCTGCGCCGCGCGCGGAGCTCGAGGTGGAAGCGGCTGACGGAGGGGTGGTCGACGAGGACGTGGCAGTCAGGGTGCCGCCCCACCATCACTGGCGGATCCTCCCCCACCTCCTCCTCCGCTACCGCCGCGCCCGCCCGTCGATTCGCCAGCTCCGGTGGGGGCGCGTTGAGGAAGATGTGCTTGATGACGACCCCGCCCTTGGACACCGCGAACGCCGCGATCGGGGAGGCGTCGCCGTCCCCCTCGACCGCAGCCGTCGCCGCATCCATGTCGAGTGGCATCCCGTGCTGGGAGTGGGAGCGAGGGCGTTGGATCTCGTGGTGAGTCGCCGGAGCCGACTAGCCGAGCGGGAGGGGGAGAGAAGGGGGTTCGAAATGCTGCGGCGGCGGAGACGTTGGAGTGGTGGGTTGTATATAGAAGGTCAGGAAGGTTCGTCTTCGTCGGCGTCGCAACGGCTAGAAATTGGACGCGACGGACGCGGCTCCGCGCCTCAGTCAACTGGGCCGGATACCGTGGGGTGGGCTGGATCATATTGGGCCGGAGCAACGCAAGTGGGCTGGATATGCTTAACGCTTCCGCGGTTCCGCCGTTTTACTCTTCAAAAACGAACCGTCTGAGCGGAGCCCACCACGATCCAATGGAGACCTTTCCGCCTGCACGCAGCATGGCGGATCGTCAAATCCCGGCGGCGGCGGCGCCGCCCACGGGAACCCCGGCGATGAGTACGACCGGTACAGCGTCGGCGACCGACGCACTGTACCCATGTTCAGTGCTGCTCCATGTCTACGGCGACCTCGAGGCAGGCAACGGCCCCTTCTCCGCCGCGGAAGCGAGGACAACAGCGGCGGCGTGCACCACCAACGGCCATCCCTTCCACGTCCCCTTCCGCTTCGTCCCGCCGCCGGATGTGTCGCTCTTAATCGTCGGCTTCCCGGACGAGGCGGCGAGTTATGCGAATACGCCGCCGGTCCTGGCGGCGCACGGTGACTCCGTGCTCTTCCAGATCACTTTCGACGACAGGTATGGGTGCCACACAGTCGACCACTTTATCTACAACGCCGGTGCCGGGCCCGACGAGCGGCCACCGACGGTGTCCATGGTCCCGCCTTTTGTGCTCACGGGGAAGGAGCTGGAGGAACATCGCAAGTATAATTCATCGGGTGACCGAGTCCGAGACCTTCTGCTTCGAAGCCCAGATGATGACGCTACCGGCTTCCTGCGCCGTGGCGAGGACGAGTTCGTGATCACGGAGCTCAATGTGGTGTGGTTGGCGAGCGACGGTCAAAAGGTTGCCGAGCTCCTCCTGTTTCGCTCCGGCGACTGGAGCGTGCATCGGCCGACAATCAATTACTGTTCAGCTTTATCACCGGGTTGTTTCTCGTTTAGCCGGGTAGTTGCAGAATCTTCTGGAATGCTTATCTTCACTGTTAGAGTAGTGATTGCTTCGTTGCGGTCGGCAAACGGGTCCCGACCGGTAGGGTCCCGATCGCTTGGGTTCCGACCCCTGAGGGTCGGAGCGATTGCACCCGCCTAGGCTTCTGGCCTTGGCGAGGCTTTCAGACCGCTGCGACCGGGCCAACTTTGTGAAGTTTTTGGAGGGCCGTTAGAGGATCGCGGGTCGCAGGTGGGCCGTGCTGTAGAAGGTGATTCGTAGATATTCGGGGTATACTATCCCGACAGTAGCCCCCGAGCCCCTGCGCCGTTTATAACCTCTGTTGAGGCAGCGCTGGGCTGTCCGTCTTCGCAGCTTGTTCTGATCTTACGAGAGCGCTGGAGCGCGCCTGTAGGACGTAGCCCCCGAGCCCCCGACGATCCAAAGGGTCGGTCGTGCGCTGAAGCGTCGTGCCGACCATCACTTGTTGATAGTTGATCTTATGGGAGCGCGTGAGCACGCCCGTAGGGCGTAGCCCTCGAGCCTCCGAGCGATCCGAAAAGTCGATCGTGGGCTGAAGCGTCGTGCCGACCATCACTCGTTGATGATTGATCCTACGGGGGAGCGCGAGCGCGTCCGTAGGGCATAGCCCCCGAGCCTCCGAGCGATCCGAAAGGTCGGTTGTGAGCTGAAGCGTCGTGTTGACCATCGCTTGTTGATGGTTGATCCTACGGGAGAGTGCGAGCGCGCCTGTATGGCGTAGCCCCCGAGCGATCCGAAGGGTCGGTCGTGGGCTGAAGCGTCGTGCCGACCATCACTCATTGATGGTTGATCCTACAGGAGCGCGCGAGCGCGCCTGAAGGGCGTAACCCCCGAGCCCCCGAGCGATCCGAAGGGTCGGTCGTGGGCTGAAGCGTCGTGCCGACCATCACTCGTTGATGGTTGACCCTACGGAGGGGCGCGAACGCGTCTGTAGGGCATAGCCCCCGAGCGATCTGAAGGGTCGGTCGTGGGCTGAAGCGTCGTGGAGGCAAATTCCCAACTGCAGAGGTCGGTCGAAAGCTAATTTTCGTCATTAGTCTGGTGCCAAGAAAAATGCCTAGATTGGGCCAGTCTGCCTGGCCTCTGCTCATGATCAGTATAACGCCTAGGTTAGAGCGGTCGGGCCAGTCTTCCCATGATCAGCGTCTCGGACAGCTGCCGGGCCAGTCGAGGGTTTGCCCGACCTCTCGTTCGTCCCGACCGGTGAATCGATTCACGGCGTTAGTAACGGATCGTTGGTCACGGTCCCAATGATCGAACGGCTCTACCACTTCTAGGTGGACGGCGGATGCGACGTCTAAAAATTGTAACCATCGGTCGCTCTGGGCGGTTCGACACGATGCGGGAGATCCTCTAGTCAAAGCTGTCGGAGGACGGCGTGAGGCAACGCCTTTCGATCCTCCTGAAAGGTGACTCTCTCGCTGACACAAGCAGAGGACCGGCCCTTCTGGATGCCAAGCATCAGGCGGATCGGCTGGTAAGTCGTTTTGCCTGCATTTGTTAGTTTGATATGTGATAAAGGTATCGACGAGATTGGAATGCTTATCTTTGTTTTGTAGGAGGGCGCTCCTCCGTCACATGCGCCGGCGCCTGTGGTGGTGTCGGCTGAAAAAGTTGGCGTCCTGGCTGTACTGGGCACTGGATCCCTGGATCAAGGGGTCGGCCCTAGTACTACCATCGCCGGACCTTTGACTGGGCCGACGTCTCCTTTGACGCCCGTGACCGCGCCGACTGTCCCGGCCACGGTGGCTATTACCCCGGCAGTGTCGGTCGCGGTGCAGACAGCTTCGACCGTTGTGTCGGCTGCTTCGGTTGCTCTGCCGACTGCTTCAGCCGTAGCACCTGGAAAATCCAGGAGCTGAAGGACCGGACACGTTTGGCTGAGGAGGCCAAGGAGACGGTTGACGGCGCGTTGGAGCGATCGAAGGAGCTATGCCGCCTTGCCATGGCGGAACTGGCGAAGCTGCAGGAGCTGTCTGCTTCGCTTGAGGCGTCGACAGCTCAGCTTCAACAGGACCTGGCCAATGAGCGGTCGGCCACCGAGGCTGCGCAGAAGGATCACGAGGGTAAGTAACAAGTGGACTTGTTAGTTTATTAGAGAGGTTGGTTCCTAAAATTTTGAGGTGCAGGCTACTGTCGTCGGTCCATACGCTGGTGCACCAAGTGTTCGATGACACTCGGGACGCGAGCGTGTCGGTGGAGCGGGCATCTCGTGTGCTGGAGATGCTGCTGGGGCTGATCCACACCGAGTTGCTCAACGCTCTACGGGACGGAGCGTCGTTGACGCTGGCGCATCTTCGGTCCCACTATCCTAACACCGACCTCGGGCGCATTGCCGAGGGTTTCGCCTCGGGGACGTCGGGTGAGGCGTCAGCGAAACTTTCTGAGGACTCTAAGCCTTAGGCGCAGGAGATCATCAGCTGCTTCCTCCGGCCGACCCTGATGAAGGAGCGCTTCGGCCGCCTGCCTCCCCTTTAGATGTTCTTGCTTGCAGCTTGTAGTGATATCTGTGAACTTCACTTGTTTGTTTATGTTTTCGACGTCAAGCGTTTCATATTGTTCTTTGCGTTCTATTGGGCGTTGGTTAGGTGACTGGGTCGGTATAGCTCGTAGGGTCGAGTGTCGGGCTCGGACCGTAGAGCGTCACCGACACTGGTTCGGACCGTTAGCCGTGAGGATTGCTTTGAACGAAAATGCTCATAGTCCACAAAAGTCAGGCCGAGTCACTCAGTGCACCGAGTCACGAGCCGGGGGGTCGGTCCTCGAGGAGACGTGGTAGGCGTCGAGCCTTAGTAATGGCGAGGTATAGAGCCAATCGCCAAGATGCGGAGTCCTTTTGGGACTAAGGTGCGGGACCTTAGTTTAGGCTAACGAGGCACAGGGCCTTACGATCCTCGGGTCGGTCGCTCCGATCCTCGGGTGGGACTCCTATGATAACTCTCGGGCAGAGGAGTGTAGGTGAGCTGACTGCACTTCACTGTCAAAGACACAGTTAGCGGATAAGATATGAATGAGATGCATAGAGATTTGAATAGCTTTATTATACGTAAAAATGACGCAAATTTTCGATGTTCCAGGCGTGAACAAGCTCAGCGCCGTCCTCTGTCGGCAGCTTGTGCGTCTTCTGCCTCTTGCCGCTCGATCCGCTCCCATCCCGACGGTCGGGTCGGCTTTCTTTTGGTCGGCCTTGGATCTCTCCTTGTTCTTGGTCTGGTCCCGGTTGAAGTTGGCTTGAACAACCTCTTTCACGGTGGCGAATGTGGTGGCCATGTCGAGAAGGGCGCGTATCGTCCGAGGGTTTTTACATCCCAGCTTGTGGAAGAGCGCCTTGGATGTCATGCCGCAGGTAAAGGCGTTGATGACGTCGACGTCGCTGATGTCGGGCAGCTCATTTCGCTTGCGTGAAAATCGCTAAATGTAGTCTCGGAGGGACTCGTCGGGCTTCTGTTTGCAGTTCTTCAGATCCTAGAAGTTACCCGAGCGAGTATAGGTCCTCTGAAAGTTGCCGACGAAGGCGTGACGAAGGTCGGCCCAGTCGTGGATGCTGTACCTCGGAAGGTGTTCGAGCCACCCTCTGACCGAATCGGACAGGAAGAGCAGCAGGTACTGGATGGCGAAGAGGTCGTCGGCGCCACCGGCCCGGCATGCGAGGCGATAGTCCTCGAGCCAGTGGGCGGGATTCGTCTCGCCAGTGTACCGGATGATGTTGGTTGGAGCGTGGAACTTGTCGGGGAAGCCGGCTCTTCGGATGCGGGCCCCGAACGCTTGGGGTCCGACGTTATCGGGGCTGAGGCTCCGAGCATCGTCGTAGCTGCGCCATCGTCGACGTCTCTCGGGGGACCGGTCGTGCCCGGAGTTGGAGTAGCGATCACTCTTGGCATGCCTCCGTGCCTCGATGGTGTGATGAGCGTCACGATGCTCCCCTAAGCGGTGGTGGATGTTGCCGACCGGATGGTCGGGGTTTCGAGTCTCAGCCCGTCCGTGGCGATGGCCGCGAGTAGGGCTTCGATGATCGACACTCGGCCAATAGGAGCTATGTGCCTCAGAGTCCTGACGAAGTGATAGTTCGGGTTGTTGCAGAGCGCCGTCAAGGTAGACGCGGAGACGATCGTAAGTCTCTTTGAGAATGAGATTATTGGGTGTGAGAGATTCGTAAAGGACACAGGTCGTCGCCACTAGATTCTCGTAAGACGCATCAAAGACAGGCGTACCACCGTCTATGATCTGCTGATAAGCAGTGCGGGCTCAGGCTCGGGCACCACCGCTCATCGCGGCGACACCCTTACCCTTCGGATCGCCCCCGGTCGTAAGTTTGCGCTGGAGTGCGTCCTCAACCACAGTGAGAGCGTGATGGCACGGAGAAGGATCGTCATGTGCTGCCTTGCCGGGGGTTTCGTTCTCTGCGGGTTTGGCGTGCAACATGAAACACTCACGGGAAGGGTCGTGGCCCAACACGCTGTGAGGCGAAGAACGAAGAAGATGGCGTCGAGGCGAGCGACGTTTAGGCGAATGCCGCTTTCGCGGGATCTGAAGGTGAAGCTCGCCGCCGTTGTCGATGACGAAGTCTAGGCTCCCGAAGCGGAAGGCCTGGCCAGCAGCAAAAGTGGGTATGTTCCACGATCGACCATCACGAGCGATGGCAAACGTGAAATCCCCAAAAAACAGTCGAGAGATGGAGGAATCTCCGACTAAAGCGAAAATCGAAGCCATCGAAACAACAAACAAAAACGCACCGAAAACCCCTACCTGGCGCGCCAACTGTCCGTGTTTCGTACACCGACACAGTAAATTTATACGATCAGATGGGGGATCGTGCGTTTTCGGAATCGAATAGCCTAGTCTATAAGCGAGACTCAAAAGTTAACATGGTTCGGGTCGCCTCGAGACGTAATACCCTACGTTCGGGGATGAGAGATCGGTCGTATGAATCTCAAGAACACGAAAGTACAATGCGGAAGGGCTCCGGACGGATCCGAGAGTTCCAAGCTCGCGTGGTGGGGGTGGTTTACAAGTGGTGATGTGTATCTTTTCTCTACGTATTGCCTTTCTCTTCTCTTCTTTGCTCTCTTCTTCCTTGCCCACCTTCTCCCTTGCTCTCAAGCTTCTCGGGTGCCCTTTTTATAGGGTCGGATCTAGATTGTCTTGATCGGATCATAGTTTGAGTATCGTGCCGCCTGCGGAAACGGATGACCCCTTGACAAGCGTGGCCACGGTCTTCAGTGAATCATGCTCTCTGGCGTTCGGGGCAGACGATCGGCGCCCTCCATTCGTACCTTTGTTCACTGTGGGGGAACAATGTTGCTTTACTGTTCAGCTTTATCGCCCGGTGGGTTGTTTCTCGTCCAGTCGGGTAGTTGCGGAATCATCCGAAATGCTTACCTTCACTGTTGGAGTCGTGATTGCTTTGTTGCGGTCGGCGAGCGGGTCTCGACCGCTAGGGTCCCGATCCCTCAAGTCCCGACCCCTGAGGGTCGAGGCGATTGCACCCGCCGAGGCTTCGGGCCTTGGCGAGGCTTCTCGATCGCTGCGACCGGGCCAGCTTTGTGAAGTTTTTGGTGGGCCGTTAAAGGATCACGGGCCGCAGGTGGGCCGTGCTGTAGAAGGTGATTCGTAGATACTCGGGGTATACTATCCCGACAAGACTGTTTTAGTCGCACCAATCGTAGCGGCGCGACTTTTGTAGGAGCCGCGCTACGTTGACCAGCGCGACACGAGCCACGTCAACCGCGAAGTCCGAGCTGGAGGCCATGCGACTCGCGCCGGGGCGATCGGCGCGACTCGAGTGCATAAGCCTCAGCCGCGAGCCCCACGGCTTCTTCCTCCTTTCTTTTTCCCCACGCGCGCGCCCTACGCCAGTTTCTCTCTCGTCGCCGCTTCTTCACCTCCAAAATGCGGTCCGGATCGAGCCTCTCCCTTCCTCAAACTTCGAGAGAAAGTCGAGTGAAGGTACCTCTTTGATTTCCTCCGCGTAGATTTTTTTTACGAATGTTTTTTTGGGTTTGGAGTAGTTAGGGTTTAGGTTAGGGTTTAGTGAAATATACGTAATTTTTGTTACAAGTTGAACTTTTTTGGGTATTATTTGTGTTAAGATGTGTCATTTTGAATCATTTGTTTAGGAAAAGTGGGGTTATTTGTATCCGGAGGAGCTGAAGAAAGATTACGGTTCACCAATGTCGGCGAATGGTGAAGTGCCTCCACCGCTTCCCGTTCTGAGGTGCGAATGTAATTCCGTTGCCGAGGTGATTCAGTCCAGACATCTAACAACGGCAGCACGTGCATATTATACATGCCCTAACAAAGGCTATGTAAGATTATTGTATTCATTACCGAAGGATTACATTAAATAATATTGAAATACATATGATTAACATAGATTTTACAGGGTCATTGGAGTAGTTGCAAATTCTTCCAATAGATTGATGGTCCAGATATGGTTGATGAGAGAATTCTACTATTTCCACGTGACCCATACGAGACGGTCTGTTACGAAGCTTTCGAGCGATGGTTACCTCCACCACCAAATCCTCCTCCTATGACGGATGAGGAGAGGGCAGAAGCATCAAGAAGACATATCTGCAATCCGTCGTTGTGCAATTTAGAGCGTATATCATGGTGTAAAGAAATGATGGAGAAGCTAGCCGATCCAGTGTACCAGGAGGAGTGTCGTCAGAAGGAGTTAGAAGCTCAAAGGGCTAGAGAAAAAGCTTACAATGAGGCAAGACTGAAGGACCCACATTCTGGGGAATCATATTTTGCTAGGTTGGAGGAGAGCAAAAAGAAGAAAAGGCTTTAGGAAGAAGAAGAGGCAAGAGAGCAGGAGAAGAGGAGACAGGAAGAAGAGGAGAGAAACAAAAAGTTGCAATTTGATGCGGATGTGATAAAATAAATGGCGGCCCGCCTTGACAAAGGTAAAAGTATAATGAACCCACATGACGATGAAGCTTACTAATTATCCTTCTTTTGTTTTAATTAATGTTAACAATGATGAACTTATTTTTATTGTTGTTGTTGGCGCGATGGACATGTAGTACTTATTATTGTGGGTCTTTCTATGTCTTGTTCTGATGATCTAGTTCTGTTGCGTATGAACAATGTTAGTAATTTGATGTTGTGCTATTACCATGTAACGTACACTATGTTACACTTGTAATCACATACCTATGTTCATGTGACATATCGTTCCTATCAATGTGACCTGTCATACTGATCTCTGCAGTAGCTCAAGAATCTAATGCGAATAGAATCAATGCCACCTGTAACAGAGACGTCAGTGTCACAGAGCATCAATACTAGTCTTCTGCTAAAGTTGAAGCATCCGATGTGAGGTGCAGAATCCAGCAGACATGGACTTGGTCCATGGACCCTTGCTTTTGTGCCTATAAAACGGAGTTTGAGTGAACGATTCTCATATCACATATCAAAATGGCATCCAACGCAAATTTGAGGCTAGAAATCCCACCATGGGAAGATCATCCATTCTGAGTGTGGAGAGCGAGCTAACCTTTCCATATACTATGGTCGTAGGTATTATCATTGTCCGGAATTAGAACATTATTGTCAGGTAACGATAATAGCTCATTCAACTACTTACATTTATGCGTTCATATGATTATACTTTGTTATGTTACTAAACTTGAACTATTTGTATTTCGTATATACAAGCCGTGTGACTTTGAAGAATGGTTAAACAACACTCCTGCGCCAAACAATGTTCCATGTATCATTGAAATAGAAAGTGATGCTGACTACAATACGCGTATGAAAGAGTATGAGAGGATGCAACACACGCTACTTGATACCCCACTACAACTACCTGAAAGAGAGATAGGACTCAAGATGGGACATGTTGAACTAGTTAGACGTCGATTTGCCCGTATAAGAAGATAGTATTTCGGCGTAGATTAGAATGAAACGCAGTTTATCAATGCTATCATGTATTTCACAGTATATATATGCTATGTATTCCCATGTTCTAGTAAGTAATGTATTCCACAGTCTATGTACGCTATGTATTGTTATGTATCTTCCTTTGTCGTTTATGAATATTGTAAAGTAGTAGACATGTACGAAAAGTCTGCGTACAAATGCACACATGCGTAAACAGTATTGATTCGCTGTGTAAACAGTGAAGATTCCTCCGTATCTTTATTTGACGTGACTACACGTCATTCGCGAATCAATGCAGTTCCAACTACAGACCATGACGGCTATAAAACCCACCCATTCTATACTCCACCCAGATTCAACAATAACCAACCATGGGTAGTAGAGGTCATGGGAGGAGAGCCACTGTTAGGCCACCACCTGTGAGATACGATGAGAGTTGTGGTCCATCTTGGTACGACAGACATATTCTCGAGTTTCCAATTCAAACGTGGAGAGATTTTGGTATAGAAAATCCATTACGTCCATATGACAGTCGTAAGGAAGAGTGGCCTAAGTGCACACATGGGCTGAAATGCGTTGTACAAATGAAGGTGGAAGGTGACGGATCTGGCCGTCGCTTCTTTCAGTGCCCTAAGGGAGAGGTTTGTATGCCATTACATATTATGTTTCATTGTCATTGCTTATGTTACGGGTAGTTTGTAATATTCAGTTCATTATTTAGTGGTACTACGATGCAGAAAAATGTGGCTGGAGTTGCTAGATTGACCCAGCTCCTGTTCCTGCGACCGAAGCATACATCAAGTTCCTTGAAGAACATATTAAGCATTTGTACGAGGAGTTACGTGACTTGCAAAGACGTGTTGATGATCCCTACCACATTATAAGCATCGTTGATGATGATCCTACGATGTGTGATGATCCGTTTTGCAAGTGCCCCCACCACAAGTCCGGACCTGCTAATCCACCAGTGCCACCGCCAACAAACTATACGCAGGGCATGTACTATGCGTCTGGATCGTCTTCTCAGTTCTAACCACACCATCGTTATTGTGGGATGTAATCATATGTGTATGACTGTTCTATGTCGTCGCTATCTTAGTTTGTTATTCTGTTGCGTATGACTGTAATTTTAACATATAATAAGAGTATGCATAAGAGGAGGTCGACATGGAAATAGAGGAGCCACGTCTCAAATATCCTGACACGTGTTCACATACCAATAAGCCGTGATCATCTCAATAAAGCGTTTCATTCGCGAAAAATTCTCCCAACAAATCCTCCGCCGCACCACCACGGCACCATCCCCTTCCCGATCTTCCATTTCGTTACGACGTACATACCAATGGTGACTGCGCCACCGTCTCTACATGCATCGCCCACCAGGTATCATAGTAACGGGTAGCCCAAATATCATAGCAACATCCATCAAAGTGATGGTGAGCTCTCCACATGGCAAGTGGAAGGTGTGGGTCTCCGGCCGCCACCGATCTACCAGTGCAGTCAGTGTAGGGACGTCTATCATCGATAACCTTGCATTTATGATACGAGCGAGTGGCAGAAAAACAGCTCGTCGTATGAACGGCGCATACCATTCGTCCCATGGTAGGGACTGTGCGTGCGGGCACGAAGCGGCCATAGAAACGGCAATTTTAAAGGCATTAAAATGTGAGCAATGGTCAGCATCTTCAAAGAAGCAAAAAAGAGTGATGACATTTTAAAATGAACTTACACGTCGTTCATCCACAAGGAAGTGGACTCGATGCTTCGTGTCGTAATATATGTCAAGGAGCGGGAAGTCCGGGTGGGGTGCCATGTGCCTGCAATACAGAAACATGAAACCATGCAGTGCATTTTTATACCTGTGAGGAACTACTCCCCGCTGTTGCATTCCGTCCGCTTTTACTACGACGTTTCGGTTTGTTCTTAGGACCTAACTTATGCCTCTCCATTCGTGGCCCTCTTCATGGCATATAGAACAATGTTGCTGTAGAGGGTCCTCGTTAAAATCATCGTAACCGTAAGCATCAAGGCCATAACCTTTTTTCATATCATCCATTTCATTTTGTAGTCATTTTTTCTTTCGCCTACCCTTTTTGTTCTTACATAAGGAAGCATCTGAAATGTAGTCAAGACCGGTGTACTCCGGCCATCTAGTCTTATTAAGACATGGTTCAAAGGTGGATTCTCATGTTTTAAGGCATGCTTGCTTCGAGTAGAATGGATTCAAATATGTACTACATTCACTGTCCACACCTCTAACTCGACATGCTTTGATGACATGTGAGCAAGGGACATGCTTTGATGACATGTGAGCAATTGAGGTGTCCTACATGTGCATGTAACATTGTCCCCTATCTCCACCCTAAATTCACGACCTTCGAACCTTTCACCACCAATGTTTGTGTGAGAAACAGATCTAACTTGGTACATGAATTCTCTCGGGTTGAAAAGACGAGCATCTTAGTTAGTTGAGATAAGGCCTTGAGTATCCAAGTGTTTAACTATGGGGAGCTCCCCATTTATCTCCAGCTTCAATGCCCTGTCGTGCCTTCAACCACTGGTTCACAAAATAGAAATTGCACAGTAAATTCTATAATAGTGAAAACTGGCAATCCTCGGATCCCTTTTAAAACATTGTTGAACACTTCTGACACATTCGTTGTCATTGAGCCATATCTACATCCTCCATCATCATAAGCTAGAGTCCATTTATGTTTATGTGCCATTTGTTGATCTAACCATTCTTTTGCACTGTCATTTAAAAGATTCCAGCACTCTTCTAACCGTTTCTCAAATTGTCTCTCCTCTATAGCCATGCAAACTCTCTTGAGAGATTTGATAACCTTCTTGCTTTTTTTGTTTTTTCCAGATGTTCGCAACAAAGTGCCGCATGCACCACCTATGAACCAATGGAGGGTATCTATGAAGTTTCTCTGATGCAGCATTAAGCAGACCTTTATGCCTATCTGAAATCATACATATCTGTCTATTTGACCTTACCACATGCCGTCTTATGTGTCTAAGAAACCATTACCAACTCGAGTTGTTCTCACTCTTCGTGATGGCAAATGCTAGAGAAATTAGTTGGTCTTCAGCATCAATGCCAACTGCTACCATTAATATCCCTTTATATTTACCTGTCAAGAAAGTGGCATCCACACTAATCACTGGCCGACAATTACTGGAAGCCTCTGCACACTGAGGAAAGCACCAAAACACACGGCGGAGCACATGTTTCATCATTCTCTCAGCATCGGTACCTAGCATTCCTTGGGTCTCTATGAAATATTTTGTTCCAAGATTGTAATGAGCAAATGCACTCAGAATTCTAGGTACGGTATTACAAGACTCTTTTCAATCTCCCTAAAGTTTGGCCATAGGGAACTGTTTCGCCCTCCAAGCCTTGCCATACTTCACACGATAACCGGTGAAACCGTGTATAGCCTCAATAAGAGATACAACAGTGCCTCAATAAGAAATGCAACAATGATGTTGTAGTCAGCCTATAACATTAGAGCAATGCGAAGTCCAAGGTACCTCGCCGTACATTGTGAATGCACTTGCTTAATATGAGATGTACCACATGTGTGAGGTTGTCTCACATTGGTCACTTTCCAACGTCCACTATGCTTCTTTTGTATACGGGCCCAAACACTGTAAGGACATGTTGCATGCTGACACTTGATTGTGTACCTCTCTTTTTTTGTTCGAGTTACACACATAGTAAGGTCTATGGTGCCGCACTGCATAGTCCTCGAAGAAATATTTGAGATCTTTGAGAGTCTCAAAAGTTATACCCTTCTTGATAAAAGGGTTCTGAGTATCACTGGGCTGATCCCGTAACCTAAAGCCATTGTCCGTTATAGCATCATTCGTCCTATTAAGGTCGGCATGCATTGGGCCCTTAGGTAACCGTACATTCATATCTTCCAATGCACGCAACTAATCTTCACTATATATTCTACTTCAATTTATTTCAACATCACCACCTATGTTCTCATGTTCAACAGGTGGCGCTCCATCAAAATCACTAACATCCTCATCTTCGGAATCTACTTCGTTGTCATGAAAATCACCTCCTTCACTATCCGACGATGACTCTTCCAACCCTTCCGAATATGTTTTTTTCTTGGAGTTCTCTTTCTTCTACCTCAAAAGTATCCTCATTAAAATCATTGTTTACAACCATCCAATCATACACCGGTGACATTGATGGGTTCTCCTCATTCTACCCTAAACATGGTTCCGCTGCAGTCAATACCTCAATTGACTCCTCCTCCAAACACACATCTTCACATGCTAATAGAATATGACTAACCTCTTCCTCAACTATATCAACTATAACCTCAGCACATTTCACTTGAGCATCCTTCAAACAATCCTTATAAAGGTTTCAATCATCTTCCGAAGCTAATTTCAACAATGCGCTCTACCGCCACTTCCTACATCAAACCGACCACGAAACTTAAGATCACTGTCCACTCCAACAATAGACTTCACTCTTGCCTCAACTTCACAAAAAGAAGGTGGTTTTCCAAATAAAATCACTTCTTCGCACCTCTAAACCACTTCACCATTTTCATTCAAATTGTAATGACGTAACAAACGAACTATACAATCCATTCAACAAATATCACTCTAGTTTTGGAAAATTATCTACCACAAAACACAAAATAAATAGAAATTAGTAAACATTGAAAAATAACACATGCACATAATCATACACATTAATATCACGGTGCAATAATAATCTATCGATATAACGTGCCCCAACTAACCACATTCTTGCAAATCATCAACTAAAAATCCCCACATTTCACAAAACCCTAGCTACCCCAAAACAAAACATGCATGAAAAACAAATCTACTCAGATGGAATGGAAGAGCAACCTTCAAAGATCAAATGCTCCAAGTTTGAGGAAGTAAGACGGCCAATCCTCATCGGATTTTTTACTCAAAGTCGCGGCGAGGAGAGAGAGTCATCATCGGCCGAGCGTGCGTGGGGAAGAAAGGAGGAGGAGGAAGAAGGGCCGGGCGCGCGACCGAGGCTTATGCACTCGAGTTGCGCCGATCCTCCAGCTCGAACTCCGTGGCTCGTGGCTCGTGTCGCGCCGGTCCACGTGGCGCGGCTCCTACAAAAGTCGTGCCGTTATGATTGGCGCGACTAAAACGGTTTAGATTCTGAAAATTTAGTTTGACGCGTTTTTAAAAAAAAATATTAATTAAAAAAGATTAAATAAAAAAAAACTCAGTGGGTGATGGACGGCATGGTCGACTCCACCGAGCTCTGGGCCCTCGATGCATACGAGGGACTCCCTCGCGTCCAACTGCTCAGCCCCTGCGTGAGCATGGACGACCCCTATATCGTCTTCTTCGTCGTGAGCGAAATGCACTTTGTGATAGATGGTGACAACAAAGAATGGCACCTCATGCTGGACTTGAGAAGCAAGTCGCTGCTCTCATACCACCTGAGACACCATGGAGAGTACATGCACGGTGTAAGATACTTCTTTCCAACTAAGATCTCGGAATACTTCAATCCTTTCTATCACCCTACTTGCAGCAGTGGCAGCGATGGTTCGCCGTCGACGACCGAAAACCATGTCAACATTGTTGTCACATCACCAGTCGAAGACTCGAGATCAAACAATGACAGAAGTGTCAGAGACGATGCCCGTCGTCGATCCTACAAGACGCCCATCGATCCTGCTGTGCAGGTATCACAAGTCTCGACGGTGCTTCAAGAGATATACTCGGCTATGGTTTGTCTCACTATGATGTGGTTAAAGCGATTACTATGCTTAGCAATGACAATGGCCGTCGGCTCAGAGCTCTCTTGGAGCTGCCAACTGGTATGAGGAAGGATTGGTTGTTGATGGAGATTAAGGCCAGCGAAGCTTGATCTGTGTATGCTCTTCGGCACGTCGGACTTTCAATATACTTCATTCTAAAATTGTGATTCACACATGGGACTAAAGTATTTCAAATTTATTTTAATTTATGTAATCTCTAGTATCAGCGAATATAAGGGTTGTCATTTTTAATTGCACTCAGTTAGGCTCCATTTGAAGCTCATGATTTTCATGAGAACACACATGAATTTCATAATAATTAGTTCAATTTTATAGAAAAAAAATAAAAAAATTCTGTTCCAAACAGGATGTTAATTGTGTTGTGTATCCATACTGTTTTGTTAATAATTGAACATCTTTTTTTTCTTGTGGATGTTATCTTCTCTAATTTTTTGTAGTCCAATGATGTGTAAATTATGTTATATAGTAGTTGGAATGGGAAAATACATAGACTCGGAGCATCGACACGAAGAGCCCTATACTTATCGACCACGGCATCTCCTGGACAGCAGAGGCGGATTTAGATGGGTGCATGGGGGGACAGCTGTTCCCCCAAAATTTCTGGAAAAAAAGCGAATATGTATATATATGGAATAATGGAAATTGAAAAGCACCTATCGGCAGGAGATCAAGAGCCTAAGGAAACCGGTAGGAGACGAAGAGTCCAAGGAAAGGTACTAACTCCCTCTCGTTTCTCTCATCCCTCTTGCTGGATGGTTCCTCTTCCTCTCACGATCTCTCTAATCGATCCCTATCGGCAGCTCACGATCTCTCTGACTCTCGTCCCTTGATCGATCTCAGCAGGCAACACCGCAGCAGCATCAGTTCTGATGGCCGGCGGAGGGGATTTTTTTATTCTTGGTCACGTTCGTTGCAGTCGACATTCGGCAAGGCTGCTCATTGCTCAGGCTACCGTCTGTTTACACTGGGATTGCAGTGCATCCAGGTAAACATTCTTAATTTCTTATCTTAATCCATCCAAGTCAGTCAGATAATTCTTTTTATTTCTAAATTACTAAACAGATTTTAAATTGTATTTTTGTAGAAACTTTGAGAAAAGTATGAAGAGGAGGAACACTGATCTATCATCTTTGTGGAGTGCTCATGCTCAGAAAACGAAGGTCTTGGCATCAACATCAGATCAGCAAAATTCCGAAAATATTGATAGTGGCCCAGCAACAAGAATTGAAAGTGCGGTTGGACAGGAGACTCAGGATACAGAAGAGATAAATGAGGGTGTTTATGATGTTAATCGTCTTCCACATGATCCTGGCAAGAGGGTACCTATAATTCAATATGCAGCAAATGAGAGAGATGCTGTAAGAAGAGGGTATATTGCAAAAGGACCATGTCAGCCAAAGACATATAATTTTTCGAAGAGAAAAGTTGGAGGTATGCGCCGCTTCCCTGTGTCCTGGTTCGACAAGTATAATTGGCTCGAGTACAGTGTTGAAAAAGATGCAGCCTTCTGCTTTGTCTGTTATTTGTTTGCGGATACAACTAATTATATTGGTGGTGATGTTTTTATTAATAGTGGATTTAGAAAATGGAACAAACTTGATAAGCTTGATGGACATGTTGGTGGCATTAAGAGTACCCACAATCAGGCACTTGAAAATTTTAATTTCTTCATCAGACCGAAAGCGTCAATCAAAAGCACTTATGTTAAGCATACTGCTGATGAGAAAGTCCAGTATAAGGCTCGCTTAACCTATTCTATTGCATGCTTGAGGTTTCTTTTGCGTTAGGGGCTGCCTTGTCGGGGTTATGATGAAAAAATCACATCAAGCAATATGGGAAATTTTAAGGAACTCTTAAATTGGCTGGCTGAACTCTTTGAAGAAGTTAGAAATGTTTTTTTAACAAATGCTCCACAGAATTGTCAAATGACTGCCCATATCATATAAGCAGATATCATTAATTGTTGTACTGTAGAAACTAGCAAGCTTATCATTGAAGATCTTGGTGATGACTACTTTGGAATTTTGGCTGACGAATCTAGTGATATTTACCAAAATGAACAGCTTGCTCTTTGCATAAGATATGTTGATAAAAAAGGTAGGGTTATTGAAAGATTTCTTGGCATGGTTCACGTCAAGGACACTACTTCTTTGACATTGAAAGATGCAATAGCCTCTTTGCTGCTGCTGCACTCATTGACATTATCTAAATGTCGTGGTCAAGGTTATGATGGAGCTAGTAATATGAAGGGAGAAATCAATGGACTCAAAACTAGAATCATGGAGGAAGCTCCTTATGCTCACTATATTCATTGCTTTGCACATCAATTCCAATTAACTCTTGTTGCCGTTGCCAAACAAAATGATGATTGTGTGTCATTCTTTGATCAGCTTACGAATCTATTGAATGTTTTGGGATTTCTTGTAAAAAACATCACATGCTTAGAGAAGCTCAAGCGCAGCAAGTCTTGGAAGCCTTGGAATTAGGTGAAATTGAAACTGGATAAGGTTTAAATCAAGAAATGGGTTTAGGAAGGCCCGACGAGACACGATGGGGTACTCATTACAAGACCATTTCACGTGTTATCACTTTGTATCCTACCTTGCGCAAAGTTCTTATTCAGATTGGGAAAGATAAATCCCAATCCGAATGTATGAAAGCTCAAAATTGCTTGGTAGTGATTGAATCGTTTGACTTTGTCTTTATGGCACACTTGCTGCTTACAATATTTGGTTACACAAATGAGTTGTGCAATGTTTTGCAAAGGAAAGATCAAGATATTATTAATGCAGTCGAACTTATTGAGACCACTAAGTTTCATCTACAAGTGCTACGGGAGGATAGTGAATGGGAGACTTTTTTTAAGGATGTCACTCAGTTTTGTACTAAGCATCGTATCAAAGTTCCTGATATGGAAGATTTCTATGTGCCTGTAGGGAGACCAAAACGCTACTTTGTGAAAGTAAAGAATCATCATCGCTTCCATGTTGAAATGTTTCTAAGTATCATTGATATGCAACTTCAAGAGCTCAATAGCAGGTTTGATAAATATTGTAAATGTTTATCAACATGTCTTTATTTGATAACTCATTTTAGTATTTTGAAATATGGTTTTAACTTTTAATGACAGGTTTGATGAGGTCAACACAGAGCTTCTGACTTGTATGGCTGCATTGAATCCAGCAAACTCATTTGCTTCTTATGACAAGGAAAAACTTCTTAAAACTTGCAAAGTTCTATCCAAAAGAATTTTCAAGTGTAGATTTGATCCAACTTTCTTCACAGCTTAATATGTTCATTGTAGATATGCGCCACGACACAAAGTTTCAAGGATTAAAGAACCTTAATGAGTTATCTATCAAACTTGTTGAGACAAATAAGAATGAGCACTTCAAACTTGTTTATCTGCTTCTGAAACTAGTCCTCATCTTTCCTGTGGCTACTGCAAGTGTTGAGAGAGTATTTTCAGCTATGAACTTTGTGAAGACCAAGTTACGAAACAAGATAGGAGATCAGTACTTGAATGATTGCTTGGTCACATTCATTGAGCGAGACTTTTTTCATCAAGTGATTAACGAGAATATTATCAAGCGCTTTCAAGCTATGGCAGATCATCGTGTAAAGCTTTGATTTAACTGGCATTTTCAATATGCAGTCTTACAAACATGTAGATATCATATTTAAACTATAATATAGTTTATCGGTATCGTGTGGTGACTTTTTTTCTTGAGTTTGTCCCCCATGATTGAAATCCTAGATCCGCCACTGCTGGACAGAGATATCAAATCATCTTCGCGACGGATGCGCAACCTTCATCTCAACCGCATTAGGTACTAGAGTTACAATTTGTTTACGCTAGTTACAATTAGTCAATATAGGGAGTCACTATCATTTTATTTGATGTATTTTCAAAGAGTAATTAAAGGTGCAATTAAATAAAAAGAAGAGCTCTTCTACAGTACTAATCCAAAGTGGTTTCTAAACCCTTAATTCTGTCCCATTGTGAACTCTGTATGACCGGTCAATGCCATGGTGGCGAGAGATAGAGATAGAGGTATACGGATGGTGCTAGGTTACGTTACCTAGCCTAGGTAGCTCGAGGTTGAAGAAAGGTCAGCTTGGGCTAGTGGTTCTAAATCTTAGACTCCTTTACAGGGCCTAATTTCACGTTTCGCATTTGGGTCTAAAGAGTGCTTCGGGATCTTCTTCACGTCCCATCTCGGTCTCTGTAAAACAGTTTCCTTTTGACACAAAAAAAAAGTTTCTTTTTCAATAATAAACTTCCCCAACAGCTTCATTGCTGGCCAGCCTTACGTAATTGACTAATTGCAGGAATAGAGCATCATGCATGCCATCCTCTAAAACAAGAGTCTGTTATTGACTTTGAATGAACAAAACAGACTCTTCAAGCTCCGCCACTGCTTCGGGATCTTCTTCACGTCCCATCTCGGTCTCTGTAAAACAGTTTCCTTTTGACACAAAAAAAAGAAGTTTCCGTTTCAATAATAAACGTCCCCAACAGCTTCATTGCTGGCCAGCCTTACGTAATTGACTAATTGCAGGAATAGAGCATCATGCATGCCATCCTCTAAAACAAGTCTGTTATATACCTCTTCCTTTTTAAAATTATTGTTGCCGGTTAAAATTTAAACCAACGCTCACAGCAATTTTGAAACAGGCGAAAAGAGTAGTCTACGGATATTAACGTACTACAGTAGTAGTCAACAAATTTGTTGGTTGGTACAGATGAGTGATTAACCGGCGAAGAACAGAAAATAAAGTTATTGACTTTGGTGCACATTAACAATGAAAGAGCACGTGTCGCTCTGACCCAGCCAAGATCTGCTGCTCACCTGCACTGATTGCACAGCCTCTTTTCTGTTTTGCCTTGCTAGTAAAATATAGTATTTACAAGCTAGTCCGCTTGGCTTGTTTGGTGCTAACGCCTGGCTGTTTGCAGCTCCGCGCCCGTCACCGACGAGGTAAGCACCTCTTGCTAAATCTATGTCTGCTGCTCTGTTTTAAAATTGAATTAGCTAGCGAATTTTTTAAAATTGAAAAAGCTGGCGATAACAATTTTCCAATGAATAAAACAGTTCTTTTAGCTTTGATTATGAGGTTTTATGTTCATCTGCATGGGATGCTGGGCTGCAGATCGGAAACCACAAGCAAGTACTGATGCAGGACACCAAGAAGTAGAAAAAGTTTGTTGTCAAGAGAAGCACGGCGTCGTTGATTCTTACCGGCCGGTCCACCGCCTAGAAGATCATCTCAAACACGGCAGGCCAAACTTGATTACTCATCCTGCAGTGCATGCTCCAGGTACCACATATGTCGCATAGTAGGAATATTATTATTATTATCATTTGTTGTTGTTGTTGTTTATGAACGCTTAATTACTCTCTCTATCTCTCTTTTGCAATTTTTTTAAAGATAAATCAATAGAACTTGTTTCCGATCTCACGTAAAGCACGCAGGCTGATTTTTACTAGCTACGTGCCTCTCTTCTTTGCACAGGAAACATAAGACGTTTACTGACTGGCCATGGAATTTCTCAGCTTGGTGCTTCTGGCTTTTACCACCGCGCAGTTGGTCACCTGCAGCTCCTCAAATGGCAGCACTGAGACAGATCGGCTGTCGCTGCACGAGTTCAGAAAGGATATCATCCTCGACCCACACGGTGCCTTGATCTCCTGGAACGAGAGCACCCGCTTGTGCAACTGGGAAGGTGTGACGTGCAGTAAGAAGAGTTCTCCGCCTCGTGTGATTTCTCTTAATCTTACAAATCTAGGTCTGGTAGGGCAAATCTCTCCTTCGCTTGGCAACTTGACGCTCCTAAAACATCTGGTCCTGTCAGAAAACGCATTCACTGGACGCATCCCTCCGTCCCTTGGCGACCACTTGCATCGCCTTGAATATCTTCACTTGAGCAACAACGAGCTAGAGGGAACTGTGCCTGATTTCGCAAATCTGTCCAATCTTGTGCTGCTAAATCTGGGTCAAAACCGTCTAACCGGGCAAATCCCTGCGTATTTGCCTCGTAGCCTTGAAAATCTGTCGCTCTTGAATAATAATCTCACTGGAACCATACCTGCTTCGATCTCCAATGCCACGATGTTGGAGTTTCTTGATTGTACCTACAATAACATCAAGGGAACCATCCCAGACGAGTTCGGAAAGTTATCGCGGATGCAGTCCTTATCTTTGGGTGGAAATAAGTTGGTTGGCAGATTTCCAAACGCCATACTTAATCTCTCTGCGCTCACTGGTCTTTCCCTTGCTTTAAATGGTCTGAGTGGAGAGCTACCATCCAATCTCGGCAGTTCTCTATCGAATATAGAACAGCTCTTTTTAGCGGTGAACTTCTTTAGCGGACATATTCCGTATTCACTATTCGCGAACGCTTCAAAATTAAATTCCCTTGACATGTCGCAGAATAATTTGACTGGGTCGGTACCAAGCTCGATAGGTAAACTTACTAAACTCTTAGCACTGAATCTTGAATCCAACCAACTCGAAGCTGCAAACAAGAAAGATTGGGAGTTTATGTACAGTTTAGCCAACTGCACTGAGCTAAAGGATCTCTCAATAGCTCGGAACAGTCTACAAGGACGTGTGCCAGACTCGTTTGGTAACCTTTCAGTTCAGCTTCTGAATCTACATTTGGGATTTAACAAGCTATCAGGCAGCTTTCCATCTGGCGTATCAAACTTTCCTAACCTGATTGTGTTAGGACTGAGCGACAATCGATTTACAGGTCAGGTTCCGCAGTGGATAGGGACTCTGAAAAGTATACAAATTATAGCCTTACAGAGCAACAAGTTCTCGGGGATTTTTCCATCGTCTGTTACAAATTTATCTCAACTGGGAACTCTTATTCTTGACTCCAATCAATTTTCTGGTAGTTTACATGTAAGGTTTGGGAATCTTCGAATGCTTGATACATTGAGCATGTCCAACAATCTTTTTAGTGGTATGATACCAAAGGAGATATTTGGAATCCCAGCTTTACGACAAATTGGTTTATCCTCAAACAATTTAGAGGGACAGTTTCCCAGAGAAGTTGGCAAAGCCAAACAGCTTACAGTTTTAGAAATTTCTTCCAATAAACTATCTGGAGAGATCCCAAACACTCTTGGTAATTGTGAAAGTTTGGAACATGTTCAGTTGGATTCAAATAGTTTCAGTGGAAGCATCCCAGATTCACTGGCCAACATAAGAAACCTACATGTTCTGAACTTGTCTCACAATAACCTGACTGGATCAATTCCTTTGTCTGTTGGGGATCTACAACATCTTGAGCATATCGATTTTTCATTTAATGACCTCAGGGGCCAGGTACCGACTCGAGGAATTTTTCATAATGTGACTGCTATTCGTGTTGATGGAAATCCTGACCTTTGTGGTGGAGCAATAGAGTTACACTTGCAGGCGTGTTCTATCATGCATTTGAATCCGACTTCGCACAACAAATCTGTTGCAAGAAAAGTGGTAATCCCAGTAGGCATTTTGATGTTACTTGTTATCCTCACATCTGTAATCTTGCACTGGAGGGGTAATCTGCAGAGGTCGAAAACAGAAACGCTGCCCTCATTTGATAAAAAATACCCGAAAGTGTCTTACAAGGATCTTGCAAGGGCAACAGAGGATTTCTCTGCATCCAATTTAATCGGCAAAGGCAGATTTTCTTCTGTATATCAAGGGCAATTGTTCCAAGAAAAAATCATGGTTGCTATCAAAGTTTTCAGCTTGGAGATAAATGGAGCGCAAAAAAGCTTCATTGCAGAATGTAATGCTCTGAGAAGTGTGCGTCATAGAAATCTAGTTCCAATTCTAACTGCATGCTCAAGTATTGATTCTGACGGAAATGATTTCAAAGCCTTAGTCTACAAGTTCATGCCAAGGGGTGACTTGCATGCTTCTCTATACCCGTCAATAGATGACAGAAGCACTTCAACACCTAGGCGCATTACATTGACTCGGAGGTTAAGCATTGTGGTTGACATTGCTGATGCACTGGAATACCTCCACCATAACAACCACGGAACTATTGTTCATTGTGATATAAAGCCTAGCAACATTCTTCTTGATGAAAATATGACAGCACATATTGGGGATTTTGGTCTCACAAGATTCCTACTAGAGTATTCCACAGCATTATCGTTCGCTGGCTCAATCTTAAGTTCTTCAATCGCTATCAGGGGGACGATAGGATATGTCGCTCCAGGTAATGCACCAAACTTTATATTCAAAGTGTACCTTTACGATGAGGTTTTTACTTCAAACTCAAATCACCCTTTTGTTTCATTCACAGAGTCCGCAACAGGTGGTGGTGTTTCTTGTGCTGGGGATATTTACAGCTTTGGAATAGTTCTTCTTGAGATATTTTTGCGGAAGAAACCAACAGATGATATGTTCACTGATGGGTTGAACATTGTAAAATTTGTTGAGATGAGCTTTCCTGACAGGATATCTGGCGTTATCGACCCTGAGTTGCAAGAATACCTGCATGATAGTCTCTCAAAAGAAGCATCAGCTTTGATGAGGGAAAGAACCTTGGCATGTTTGGTTTCGGTGCTAGATATTGGACTCCGTTGCACCAAAGCATCGCCAAGTGAACGCATGTACATGCGAGAGGTGGCTGCAAAGCTGCAAGATGTAAAAGAGGCATATCTTAGAGAGAATTGAGGTGATTCTAGCTTGTTCATCGATTCGTTGACATGGTGTTGCTGTAACTGAGACTGATGTTATGCCTCTTCCTCCGTGCAGATAAGTGGTCTGGGCCGTGGCCGATGGCAAGTAGAACTGGCGAGTTAAAGCAGCTTTGCTGCTTGTCCATGCAGCATGTACCTTCGTTACACGTGCGATGCTAACATTCATTTTATTTGCTTGGAGTATAAGGGCATGTACAACACACAAAGTGGGGCCGTCTACAAGAGACTAGATTACGACAAACAAATAGTTAAAAAAGACATACCATACAATGAAATGTCTGTTTCATTGTCTGTAAGGTGTTTAATGCTTTGCATGTAGCGAAGATCAATCATAAACACTACTTTGTGCAACATTGTGTTGCTATTTGATTAAAAACAATCAGGCATAATAAGATGAAAATGGTAAAATTTTTTCAAAATTCATGTATATAAATGATGTGTTCGATTCAAAGGACGGAAAATTATTCGAACAGCATGAGAACTTTCCTTTCAAAATGCTCGTAAGAGAGGCAACACTATTTGAATTGTTCAAAAACATAATGTCGTTGCTGCCATAAACAACAGCAGTGGCTCACTACAGTTTGCTTACTGGAACAGCAGAAATATCTTCGCTGCCACAAACTGTCTCAATAACTCAGAAAACAGAATACCTCATGTTTGAAATGGATAAGGTGAAACTAAGGAATTGGATGAAGAAATAGAAACGTACTCCGTATATGACGATATTGAATGTGTAAAGATTAGCAAGAATGAGACTCCGTGTGTGATATCTAGTGTTTTATTCATGTATCACTAGCATTCTTTGTTAAGATCCAGAGAATAGAGAGAGAGATGCCGTCCGCCGCAACAAAGCTTAATTGCTTAACCTCTGTTAGATGGGACTTGAGAGAAACTCAACTTGCACTGCAGACATAATTCAGAAAGGTCAGACACGGTCAAAATAATTATTTCCAATCAATTACATGAAAGTTAACTAACCAGTAACAGTCTTCAGTAGAGAATCGAGCTTGACAGTTCCAATATCCCGAAATATTGCCCCTTGCAAAGGGCCCTTTCCAATGCGCAGCATCTGCCCGATAGAGAAGTTGTTCTCTGGTTCTCCTGTAAGGCCTTTCAGCTGCATTACGAATGAATTCCTCACTGTCGTCATAAATTTCAGTTAGAGTGGAAACTTGGAGAGTACATCCATAGCGGAAGGGAGCTGGGAGTGGGCAAAATTAGCATGAAGTAGCAGCCCTTGCTCACGTATCAAAAGAATGCAAGTTTTTGTCAAGTTGATTGAATCATTTGACTGCATTAACTACAAAATTCAGAAACTGGAAAACCTTTTGTGTTGTCCATCCATATTCAGGAACTCTGTGCTATATTCTGGCAACTCGGATCTGCAGGGAACATTATGATCATTGCCTTCTGTTAGACTGTTACTCAAGTTCTGTATTCTTTAAACCAGTGAGCATTCACAAATCAACCCCAGGTACTCGGTAGACCAAAATATACACTTACAGCAGCTAAAACAGTGAGCATTCCAGTTAATATACAATTGCAGCAGCTAAATGGGACTAGCAGAAACCCAAAATCAGAGTTTTGAAGATATTAATATGTGAGTTATGTGGATGCAAACGAGATAGTATTATTGAGTATCACTGACAGGAACTGTAAGTGTAATTAACAGAAAATAATTAGAATTTTCAGGTATCACTGCATCATGCGACCAAATGTGTGCGCGTGTGTGATCTCCACCTCAACTTGTTGCGGCAGTGATTGCACATAATTTATGATCTCTTCAAGCATCAGCGCCTTGCCAACAATCTAAAAACAGGGAAATCCCTGAAATTATTAGCCAAAATATGGTATCAAGTATCAGTACCTTGTTACAATCTGGCACCAGATCGCAAAGAAATTTCATCCTCCCGTTGTACATGCCCTAAGTCTTAGTACCTTGTTACAATCTGGCACCAGATCGCAAAGAAATTTCATCCTCCCGTTGTACATGCCCTAAGTCTTGTCTGGTTTCAACCATTATATATTAAACGCCGTGCGTTCTTTATCCTAACTGCGCGCATTAGAACACCTCCACTACAACAACCAAGGGACTATTGTTCATTGTTGTTCTAACAGTATAACTGCATTCTTTTGGATGAAAGTAGGAAAGCACATGTTGGACTTGGAGACATTGGTCTCGCAAGATTCAAAGTTGATATTGTAGCATTATCTTCTGCTAGTGCTATCTCGGTTTCTTCTTCTTCAATTGACAGTATTAAGGAACAGTAGGACATATTGCTCCAGGTAATTAATTGATGCGCTAATCTAACTTGCTAGTATTCCATAGTGCACATGTACAACTCAGCCATTGTTGACCCTTTTTTTCTGTCTGGAGTATGTCTTGGTTGGTTTGAATCATTCATAGCCAGTAAGAATCTAACTGCAATATGACTAGCAAGGTGAACATTTTCACACAAACTGTAAGTATATCAGATACTTCTTGATTCGGTAGTTTTTTTTAAGTGAATTCGGGAGAGAGAGCATCTTTACTTACTTTCATTGTATTATTTTGAGTAGCATAATTGTCTCTCAAGATTTCTTTGAATACAAAAGCATACCCAAGGGCAAAAGAGTGAAGAAAACAACATTACAACACACCGCAACAACACACCCACAAAGACTAGACTCCATTAACAACAAGAAAGCAGGACTCAATTGATCGAAAGCACTATGTCGCTTGCCAATTTGAACCTCCGTCAATTAGGCTCCTTGAGTGATTCTGTAGTTTCGATGTGCGTAGCGTACAATTGCCTGAGTTCAATTTATCTTAGTCTGGATTATATATTCCAAAGTACATAAGTCAATAACATTATTGCTGGCTGATTGCCTCTGCAAGAACATGAGAATGGATGGGAACATTCTTGCAGGGTCGATGAGGCCTCAAAACAGGTCGACGGTCTCCCTGTAACCGCCTAAAATTCCACAATTTCAAATTTTAAAATTTCAAAATTTTAAATATATTTCTCAAATTAGAGTAGAATAATTTTTTAAAAATAAAATACTAAGAATTAAATTGCATAGCATTTCATTTCATTTTCATCCAAATCAAAGTTTCAATGGAAATTACCAATTATATAAAGTATGAAAAAAAGAAAAATCCTAATCTCTATCTATCTCTCTCTCTCTCTCCCTCCTCTCCCTCTCCTTCCCTCCTCGCAGCCCACCTCTCCACGCACAGCCCAGCCCAGCTCGCCCTGCACCCCTCCTCTCCTCTC
>BCLH01000655.1:88851-119871 GCA_001602315.1 Zoysia pacifica
GAGAAGATAATAACATTGAGTTGTACAGTTAAATAGAATTAAACAAGTCTTACTATTAAATATAGTCTTAAACAATAACATAAATGATTTAAACAGTAAATTACAATACAATAAAAAATGAAATCATGATTATTTGGTATTTGACTATGACTATGAGGAGTGTTATTGATCTAACTGATGAGATTAGGATGAGATTAAGATTCAAAATTTTACAAAGATATGTTTAGATAGAGTTTGACTGATAAAATATTTATATATGGGTTTTAATTCTATTCTAAATATAGTAAAACAAGAAAATATAAAAAATTACCGATCAAAAAATAGTAAATCCAAAAACGGTAGAAAAAACTCTCATTCTATTTCTGTTTTTGTTTCAATAACTCTGATTCTATTTCCGTTCTCGTCTCGTCTAAATTTTGATCCAGTGAAAAATGACTGGAAACAGGGCCCCTAAAATGTGGGGCCCCCGATTCGTAAGTCACATAGAGGTAAACCAGCGGAGGAAAGCGAATAACAGCCTAAAACCCGAGACCAGGCCCGCTAAGCATTCAGTAAACGCAGGCAGCTGAATGGATTTACTATTCGCTTCCCCACCAGAAGCTTATTTCCCCGCTGAACAAGACCAACCACCCTTCGCAGCATGAAGCAGGCAAGCACTCAGGCAGCCTAGAGCATCTCATGCGTCAGGTTCTGCACATGTGAAGCCATCAAACAAGCAGGGCCGCTGCAAAGCATGTTATTTTCTTATTGTAATTTAGCATCATCAGGGCTCCAGGTCGCAAAATTTAATCAAGGAAATGATGGTAATATTGCCGGCGAAATTACTAGCCATACCGATGAATGTAGCAATGATACTTCTTTCCAACCTGATTTGTTTGATCCAAGAACTTGGGATGCACTTGATCCTCAAATGAAAGATATTTTGGTTCAAAAGGGTTCTAAAAGAGACTTATCTATTGAGATGGGTCCTAAAGACAAATTCTCTAGAAGATTTTCTGCTGCTTCATAGTACACTAGAATTCTATCAGATGAAGAAAATTGTGATAGAGAATGGCTTGATTACAGCAAAGTTGACAAATTATTTTTGTTTGTGTTGCAAAATTATTGAGAAATAGCCTTGTGAAATAGCATTGAAGTTACAGTTAACTATAAGTGAATTTTGGCTATGTATTTTCAAACTTAGGACCCCATTTCATATTTGCACCGGGGCCCCAAATATATAAAGACGGCCCTGAAAACGATAGAGAAAATGGTTTCGAAATTTCATCCCTAGCTAGGACAACCATTTTTGAACCTCAATTCTCATCCTACCAACAAGAATTTAAAACAAGGGAGTGCAAGTTATAGGAAAAATTAGTGACTTGAGATAATGTATGGGTGACAAATTAGAAGGTATCACATACTTGAACGACCATATGCACACAGAAATTCTTATTACATACAGTTTGGCAACCAAATGACAGAACTCCACGAGGGTTTGCCCCTTCAATGTCCGTGGCCCAGTACTTGCACAAGGAAAAATCTATGATCATTATTATCTGAAACATAACGTTCAAACATGAATGACATCAAGATTACTAACAAGATTTATAGTCATTACATAGAAGTATAAGTATAGAAAAAGATGAACACCACCACAAACCAGAGAGTAGATATTTTCAGCTTAGATCTAGAACACAAAGCTACACAATCCTGTTCATGCAGGATGATAATTGATCTCAATTACCGAGAGTCATAACGACTAAAACACATCGGTAACAATTGTTGACTCATGAATTGGTGGAAAGGAAACAAAAATTGAATTCCAGTTGTTATAACAGGGCGATATACGTGCGGCACGGTGGCCAACAGACTCACAGCTCAGTTAGCTGCTGCCACCCTTTTGTTTTAGGGTAATCTTGTCACCTAGGCTGAGCGCAATTCCTTGGGTTTTGCTCCTTATTCTGATGTAGCCACTCAACTTGCCGTCAGCCTGCTTCTCAACACTGATGTTCACCAAAGCATCCTCACCAAACACACTCTTAGCATAGAGGTTTGCAGCAAGGAAACCACACTCTCCATCAAGTGCAGATCTGATGTCAGGTTACCACAAACAGAAGTAAAAATGGTCAACACATTAGAAAACAGAAGGAATATAGCAATGAGTTAGTCAAATGTAAAAAATTCCTATGCAACACCACTCAGAAATTACCAATGTTTACCGCAACATTTCCTAGTTCTCAACAAGTTAGTATGACTAAAAACAGTTCTAAAAAAGACCCTCATTGATAGTTCAAGTGCCAGGTTAGGAAACTATGTGTGAAGAATGATGAATCCCCTATACAAGAAAAGATTGGCTAGATCAACCAAAGAACCATGGTACATTAGATGTAAAAGGTAGTTTTTGTCATCCTTCATTTACAAACAAAAATTGCCCTAAGTAACCTCTAGTAGGAAAACTTTAATATTGCCCTAGGTATATCAATCCTGTATGCTGGAATGGATAATGTTGGCAAACAAAAGCAGTAACACAGTCATGATTTGCACACATGTTTGTATTACTGAGAGAAACTGTCTGCTTATGTTGCACCCTAGTGAATTATTAATTACATTAAAGATAAATCCAACATCAATATGCAAAAGCAGCCATAGTTCTAGTTTGCTGAATCGATATGCAAGGTAATTCTTTAGAACTTACGGTGGTGTTAGGCACTTCATGTTTGTTGACTTGATAATATGATTCAAGAATTCCTTTTCATCCTGAATCACGGTATTGACAGCCACCTGATGAACAAAGAAACAATAGTCAAAACAGTAATAGAAGTAAGGTCAGACATACACTACAAGTATCACTACCACCATATCAACTGATTCCAATCATCATTTTACCAGCCAGAATAGTTAGGAGGCTAATACACAAACAAACAGAACCTCAAGCATAAGGAGCTGTATGGATAGAATTTGGACAATCCCTAGGCCCCAAATCCAAATACCATCAAATTTGTTACCAGATAGATATCTGGCATTACAAATGTACTCATATACTATGATGATAGCATATTAAAAAGCATAAATAATCATATGACAGGATTTTTTGCTATCAATGACAATCTGTGGACATGGAATATATTGAGCATGGGTTGTGCAACCAGATTGACAAGAATGTTACCAACACTGTTCCTACATTAATGAGAGAGTTTCTTGCAAAACAAGTAGCCTTACCTTATTTTCCCACTCAAATTCTGCCCACATGTTCCGGAAAGTGACATCAGCACAGGTAGCAGGTGATATGTAATCCATGATATCAATGTGAATATCATTGAGGACCACCACTGATCGCTCCATTACATTTGAAGTTTCAAAGACTATGTTTCCAA
This sequence comes from Zoysia pacifica, assembly GCA_001602315.1. Classification (NCBI taxonomy): domain Eukaryota; kingdom Viridiplantae; phylum Streptophyta; class Magnoliopsida; order Poales; family Poaceae; genus Zoysia; species Zoysia pacifica. Next base: position 92,208 of record BCLH01000655.1, read on the forward strand.
ATATGACTCCAGTCTCTGTGGATGAAACCTTAATGTTAGCCCGAATTTGCTTGCTTGACTCAGGAGCAAGCGTGTAATTCTGAGGGCGGTCAACAAGTTTGAGGTCACCCATTGTTGCCAACTCCAGGGACAGATTCTGAAGTGTTTCTTTTGTTCGGTTTATGACTGTGACATCAAGTACAATATCATAATGATGAACAGTCACAAATGCTTCAGCATACACAGGATCACTGAACCCTGTTAGTTGAAGAATGCGGTTCAATTTGTTGGTATCATCTGCATCCTTCGTAAACTGGCCGGTGGCAGCCTTCAAATCATCTTGAACGGCATCTTCAAGCTCAAGTTGACTCATTCCCTGCAAAAAGAAATGCCAACTTTAACACTAGAAGAAACTCAAAGCAGCGTATTACCAAGCATTGATAATCGTAAATATACACTACAAAAGATACAGTAAATACTAAAAATAAACTCTTTAGTTCAATAATCATGCTACACAAGTAGTCAATCTTCAATTTCTTAAAAAGAATCCTACCAGAACATACCTCGTCCCATAGACCCAAATAAAAGACTACAAAAAAATCAACATAAGATAAACTATGGATAAGAAAAATAAACCAAACACAAAATTATTGTACCCATGATTGTGGTTTACCTATCCTGATACATGAATACATGAAAGTCAGTTTAATACCTAATTTTCAGGCAGGAAAAGATCAAGCTTGGCTGTTTATAAAAACCCACAATAAAATATACTTAATGGGTAATACAAGCCGTTGCACAGTGCGGTATAGATGCCTCTCCAATTCAAATAAAAGCATATAATCAATAGACTGTAAAAATTAAGCCTTGAAACATTATTCAAGAATAAAAAGTAATTCATTGGGTGCAAATACACTATGACATGAATGCATTCAGACAACTTGCACTGTATTTCTGGAAACTAAATGCTAGCAAACAAAAAACTACATTAGACAGATAATAAAATATGGAGTTTCCACTGTGCAAAAGCAAGAGTAAAAAAGGGGAGGCAGAGAATGAGAAAAGTAGTTCACACTCACCCTCCTGCTCTTAAGGTGGTAGAAATCAATAAGATCATCTGGCTGGGCATGAGATATCTGAGCCTTGGCCTTCATCTCCTCATTCTCCCTAAATTGCTTCTCAGCAAGCATATTCACAAAACTCTGGCGGCATGACTTCAACCAAACCTTCCTCACATCATCACCCGTGTTGCAAAGTAACCTCACACACAGAACAATCCTATCATATGAGTCATTGTCAATTGGGTGGGGAAGGTAGGATGACTGGCCCAGCTGCAGAATGGACACCATGATCAACAAGGCCCCAGCGCAAGCCTTGCTTACTTCAACCTTTGATGGCTGAACCTCCTCCAGCCTCAATACAAGTTTGGTCAGGGTACAGGCAGCAACAGCAGCCAAGAAGAAATCACCAGATAGAATGAGAGATCTGAGATTCTGAGTGGAAGCCAGTGACCCAAGACCGGTAGCCGGAGTTGAGACGGCAGTCTCAGTGGCAGCACTCTGTGTGGCATAAGTGCCATCTGCAAGAACAACAGGCCTCCTTGAAGACACAGTGACAGAATTCACGACCTGTGGGGCAGGCTTGGAGGATTCAGTTGACTCCCCTTCCTCCGAGACAGTAAAGAATGGGAGGTCCCCAAGACATTGCTTGATAGTGGAAATGGCATTCTCAACCTCAGACAGGGAGAGGGAGTATTCACCAAGGATCCAGAGGGCACATACACAAACGCGGGATGCACGGATCTGATAGAACGTGTCAATCAGTCTCTGGATCATGGACACACGGAGCTTGGGATTGGTCTCTATTGTCTCACGCACAAACAGAACAACATCAACCGCTGCAGCAACATTAGTGTCACTAAGGAAGTCCATGAGAAGGTGGACCACTGACCCAGCCACCTCCGGGTACTTCACGGTGCAGGCATGAATGGCCTGCACCAGCATCTGACGGTATTCACCACCCTTCTCTGCCTCTGCAGCCTGAGTTTTAACCACCTCCTTCTTAAGGTAGAGCACCACTTCCTCAACATTTCGCGGGGTGAGCAGATCCAGCACCAAATCAAGCACCTTCCTCCTGACATCCACATTGGGGCTGGCAAGTGCACGTAGCACATCCATGACCATATCCACCATGACCTCCCTGTGTGAGGCACGCAGCTCGTGTAGGCGGTCCAGGATAATGAGCTTCACATTGTTGTCACTCTGCGACGAGAGCAGCTGGCAGTAAGTGTTGGCAGCGGCTCTCACGGCAGTGGGGGCGGAGGACAGGGACACCAGTGCGCCAGCACACTCATACACTACAGCCATGCTGGGGGCAGATAGGAGGGCGATGATGATCTTGATGTACCTGCCCTTGTCGGTGCGGCCCTTGGAACGGCAGACCTTGCGGATCAGGTCGACAGCGGCCATCTGGAGCAGATCAGGCCACTCTGTGACGCGCTCTGCGTTGGTGAGCAGGTACGCGATGGCGCGCTCCTGCGCGCACGCGCAGAGCATGAGGAACGCGTTCCTCCGCGCCGCGGCGTCCTGCTCGGTACCGAGGGCGCGCTCAACAACCTCCGGCGCGTCGGGGATGAGCTGGTCCCCGTACGGAAGCCTGTAGATCGCGGAGATCGCCGAGAGCGCGTGCCGGCGCACGAAATGGTGGCGGTGCTCGAGGTTGGTGAGGATGGAGGGGACGAGCGGCTCGAGCAGCTCAGGCTCGGACATGCGGCAGAGGAACCTGAGCGTGACGCCGCGGATGTACTCGTTGGGGTGCTCGAGGTTGTTGCGGATGTTCTGGCAGATGAGGATCATCTCGGGGAGCACCTTCCCAGTGGCGGGGTCGCGCTTCTCGACGGTCTCGAGGTAGAGGAGGAGCAGCTTCTGGACGGCGTGGTCGTCGCAGGACTGGACGTAGCGGACGACGGTGATGAAGAGGTGAGGAATCGTCTCGCCGTTGAGGATCAGCGAGATGGCGCGGCGCATGGCGTCGGCCTTGGCGGGACCGTCGCCGGACTCGAGGTCCGCCTTGATCTCGTTCGCCATCGACGGCGAGCCCTTGTCGAAATGCACCAGCATGGTGCACGGCTTCTCGGTGGAAGCCATGCCGGGCGAGCGCCCCGGATCTGAGCGCGAGATGTGGGTGGATCTGGCGAGGTATTTGGATCTGGGCGAGGAGGAAGATGAGTGCGGCGCGTTGATATGGGGAAGGAGGGGGTGGTTCATTCACGACAAAGTTGCTTAGATGGGCCTCATGGGCCTCCAAAAGGACCCGTCAAGAACAATGTGCCGGTCCTGCCGGATGCAAATAGCGTTGACTGGAAACGCTGCCCTTTCAAATCTTTTCAAACAAAATATAAACGCAGAATTTTACGAATGACTGAAACCTTTTTGAAACAAAATATAAACGCATAGGCCTTCAGAAGATGGTTGTAATATTTTTTTTTCGAAAGGATAAATTTGAGGCGACTGAAAATTTACAATATCTTTTGAAACACTGCCATTTCAAAGTTTTCAAACCTTTTGAAACAAAATATAAACGCATGGGCCTCCAAAAGTTAGTTGTAATGTTTTTTTGGAGATGATAAACTTGAGGCGACTGAAAATTTATTATAGCTTTCACATGGCAAGGAAGCCGGATCCGGTTCCTTGTTTCTGAAAACAGAGACCCAGTCGTCTCCAGCGGGAGCTGCACTCGAGCTGGTTTGTGGAGTTTCGTTTGGTATTTTTTTTTTTCTGCTACGTCATCAGTTCAGTTATCCGAGCAATAGCGCTGTAGTATAAACTTATGAGAACAATTATGCCACAAGTGAAATGTGGCTTCAATACACCATTAGTAGTACGTACAAAAGAAAATATACCATGATAATTGATAGCAGTGTTTTTATTACAAAATTAAGGATCCAAAGGTTTTACCGGAACAGCAGCCACACTGTTCTTCACGAAAGGGAAACAAAAACAAATGACAAAACGCTGTGTAACTCCTAGGATCTATGATACACTTACTTTCCCTAATTGAAAAGGGTAAAATACAAATGGCAAACTTCTGTGGTATCAAGACATAATTTCTATAACCTTTGACACCATTTTTTTTTACCTCAAAAACACCCATCCAGACACCATTCAAGCATTCCATGAGGCTGACCGCCTCATCGTTGGCTTTACAGGGCGGTCCTCCTCCATGGAGATCATCATGAGGGTCGACGGGTCTTCCAACATCATGCGGGCGACCAGGTAGCCAGCGATGGACCATGTTTGGAACTTCCTGGCCTGCTTACCAACAAACCTTCCCAGCTTGCCATCGTAGTACTCTGGCCAGCCATCCTTGAGCAGCCTTGACTCAGCAAGCTCAATGGCACGTTTAGCCATTTGTGGTCGCCCGGTCTTGATACAGGCCGCTGTCAGTAGCCACAGAAGAACTGCATGTAAAGGGGGGAAAATGAGAAGTTTAATAAACATTTGCATTGAGGCAGCTTCTTGACACTAAAGGCATTAAGAAGCAGAGAAACATTTCCCCAATTATCTTTTGGAAGAAAGCATATAAAGAGCGATCCAGAATTTTCTTAGATAATCTAGCTCAAAATTATCCACTATACTTACTGTTGTTGGTTTAAGGATAAATTTTGTTTAAAAATTATCTATAATGTCGTGATAAATGGACTTGTAATCTTCATTCTAGGAAAATAATTTGAACAGAAATATAAATCAAGTAATCTGGATTTCAGAAAGTGGTTCAATCACTAATACAATGCACAGTGAAGAAGACTGACCTATTTTCAAGAATAATCCCAAAGTAAAGGTTTGTAACACAAATCCAACATATATTGCAAAGAAAAAACATCACCTGGCCATGATCCTCCATTGTGGTAACTCCACCGGGTGTTCTTAGGGTCGCAGCCAGTAATAATTCTCCACTCGTGATTCTCAATAGCAGGATAGCATATCTTCAAAGGCATCTCACCAACTAGCTCATCCCACCGCTCTTCAATCAGATCCATTATAGCAACTGCTTGTTCTGGAGTGGCTAGAGATGATACAATGGCGATGCAGTTGCCAAGAGCAAACCACCGGAAATCCATCATGGCAGGACTAACATTGCCAAGAAAGTAGCCTCCACGGCATGGCATGAAATCGAACACCCAATCTGGGATTGAATCTGGAATGACATTGAACTTATTCACAGCAGTGTGGGAATACTCCTCTGTTTTGTATCTGTATATATTATTAAGCTGATGAAAATCAAGCCAAAAATAATTCCTCATGTGGTAGGTAAGTGCATGTAGCCGTTGACCTATCTTCTCTATGAATTCCTTCCCTTCACCATCTGGCTTAAGCATTTGGAGAGCACATCTCAATGCCATATAGAATAGGGCCTGGATCTCAATGGGATAGCCATATATACCCTGAAAATAAAAGTAGTTTATTCGATAAGTACAATAATGTGGTGATTCATCATTTCTGATTAAATGTAAGTCTCATTCTTTCCAATATTTTACTACCTCTTACTGAAAAAAAGGCATTTATTGCCTTATCGTATTGATATGGTTACAGAAGCTTGCCTTTAAATTCAAGGAAAACTACAATAAAACCCTAAAAAATTGAGGATAAATCTAAAAGTTCTGATGAATATGCATTACCACACAATCAGGATGTGTTCACCATATGATGCTATCCCTATCAAAGTTTGTGCATAAAAAAAAGGGACATTATCCTTGGTTGTAGAACAAATATGAGAATCTACAAATCATGCTCCAACCTCAACTGAAATGAACTGCAAAAGATATGCATCTAAATATGAATCACATAGAGATTAATTGCTCCTACCATTCGACGATCTATCATAGAGCAACCATCTGTGCAGAGCAGTGTTGGAAAAGTATCAAATCCCTCAGATAAGCAGAGATTCAATATCAACCTCATGCATTTTTGGCAGTCAGCTGACTCTGCCAAACTAGCATCTCCGGTGTACTTTGTATATGCCCGAAGGAGAATAATCCACCAAAAACCAGAGTCCACTGGTGCCACCCTGCCAATTGCACTCTCACCAAAGTCAGCAACTAACGTTTCAGTGTTTCTGTTTCTATTACGGTCCACCTTGAAACTAGCAGGCATTGCTCCTGCTCCAAGCTTGAACCGATCTACCATTTTCTCTGAACTCTGAAGGTGGAGAGTTTTTAAGAGAAAATTCTTCACTATGTCAGCCTCATTGTTCATTAGAAAAGCCAATGCGCTTGGAACGAAATCCCTCACAAAAACCTGAAATTATAACAGAAAATTCAACACTAGCACTGTATCAGATATCAAACGTGAAAGAGGTCAAGAGGAACTCAGGAGAAGCACAAGCGAATCCCAGCTAGAAAGCAAACAAAGATCTAGCCATGCTGCTGCGCATTCTCCAAGGTAATAATGAGGCCATTTTTGCCAATAAATCTCAGAAGCTTTTTATCAGTGAACTGGCAGGAAACATGCCAATTAAGAAAAAGAATAACACCATGAGGCCAAGTACATAACAAAGGAACATGCTAGCAAAGTTAAAATCTTATTGCAAGTAATAGTAAAGACGACAAGGTCATGTTAATGACAAAATGAAAACTGTACTGTATGATGACAATTTGCAATAAACATAGCTTATCAGTACACACTGTGACATGCATGTAACATAAGAGCCTGAAAAGAGCACACGAATGAAGCTAAAAACCATTCTAGTGAATTCATAAATTGGTCAGGAGAAGGTAGCATGTCAGGAATTATAGAGACTGAAATATGTAATCATTCGTAAACAGAGACATTCTGGGCCACCTATTTCTAACAGTTCCAAGTAATAGTCTCATAATGTTAAGAAAATTAAGGTTCTTGCATATTCAGAAACTGAATCAGTACCTGATCATAATTGAGCACCTCTTCAGAGGCATGGTCAATGGCAGCAATTGTGCCAACCGGCTGACCACGGAAGGACACTACTGATTTCCTGAGTGCCTCCCACGCCTCGTTCACAAGGGGGTGCGGACCACCAAAGTGCGTCCCCATGGAGAACGGCGAGTCGAAACCAGAGGGGAATGCAGGCGACTGCAACACGCTGTCGAAGCCATCGTTATGCCGGTGGGAGAGCTCGCTCCACGACTGCTCATCGAATGACCTCTTCCGCTCCAACGTGAATTTTGGCTTGTCGATAATCAGTCTTGAGAGATCGAGATTGATCTCGGCCTCCGAGGCCATGGAGACATGCGATGGCACTCTCTTCATCCTGTGGCTTCCTGATCAAAGTGCTCTCCTAATATCAGATCCTGCTGTCAGGAGGAAACTTTTATCAGGTCAGTGTCGACGCAATTGCCAATTTCTGACAGAATTGTACATGTAAGAGTACCCTACAGGAGGAAACTATAAGAAATTCGCAACAATCGCGATCGCATTGCTGAAAGCGAACAGAAACTGAGTACAATCCACAAACAAGATCGACAACGTTGCTTGTTACAGGACACTAGCGGGCGCGAGCCTAGCGTGAGGAACGAGGTTTCATAATTCATTCCAACAAAGTTTGGGAAACAAACATCACGACCGACACCCCATCCCTCCCACGGAATACGAAACCGGGATGAACAGGGGGAATCGAAACCTCCGTGCCGCAACGAAAGATTCGGCCTTGCGGATTCGCGTCGTTAAGAGAAACAAAACGACAAACCCGTCAAAGAGAGCCGGGGCGGCGCGCGTACCAGCGGAAGAAGCGCCGGACGGATCCGGGGAGTCGTCGGGCGGGCGCGAGGACGGATGCCGGAGGAGGAGGAGACGACGGGCGGATCTGGATCGAGGTGGCTGGCGCGCGGGATGGTGCGGGGCGACAGGCCTCCAAAAATCGGGGGAGGGGAAATTGTGGTGTCAGACTTGTTCCACCAGCTGGGCGCCGGGCCGGGCCTTTAAAAAGACCCATGCAGACCACATAAAGAAAAAACAATTCATAATATTTATTTTGCTTCGAATTTAAAATATTTAATATTGTTTAATTCTAATTTTAAATTTAACTATTCATAATATTTTAAAATATAATAAATATAATTTGTTTTGCTAGAAACATGACTACAAATTTTACGTATTTTTTAATAAATATTTGGATAAGATAAATGGTCAAATTTGATATGTCGACGATATCAATATTTTAAAATTAAAAAAAAATAAATCTAAATTAATTTACGGAATAGTGTAGACTAAGTTTCCTAAATTTCCAACATCATTTGTGGAAACTTCATTCATGTAGCTTGGAAAAGTTACCATACAAGCAAAATTTACTTTTTATCTGAGAAATCAATGGTTTATTGAGAATCAAAAAGGATCAAGCTAGTACTCCAGTAACGTGATAAATATTTTGGATCGCTTCAAATTTGGACGAAATTTCCTAGTAGAAAGTTTGGTCAACCGGGAAGCGCCGCCGGGCTGCTCGGCGGTAGTGGCCGGAGGACGGCTGCTATTGTCAATTTTAGTACGACAACAAAAGCAGCCGACGTCGGCTGCTCCGAGCTGGTTGGTGCTCTGGCTACTAAATTGGACCATGAAATTCGTTCAAAAGTGGAGAAAGAATTTCGCTTTTTGCAGACGTCATGAAATTCATATTTTTTTTTCAAAAGTGAACGGCCATGAGTGGAATCGTATTTGCATTGACGTTGTTTTCAACCTGTCACGTCGGGTATTCCTAATTCCCGTCATGAACATGATGTGACCTACACCGTTCACTGTCATGTGTACTGTAGTAGTATTTTTCATGTCCGAGTGGGCATAGTAGATAATTTCAAATGGCAAAACAGTACGTACAAGTATATATATATTTACTGGTCTTATACTTCTTCTGACCTTATTATTTAACATGTTAGAGCTTTCAAGTTTTTTCAAGTTACTATCATTGCTTTCTAATACATTTTTTTTTATCTTTAATACATCTTTATGTACATCTTTCTTTTGCGTTTATAATACATCCCACCGTTTTAAGAGAAAGGGAGTATCTCAGAAACCCAGGGAAGAATAATTTTGGGTGACGTACCAAATTCAAGTTTTCAAATAGCCAAAGGTAAAGATGACAGTCTTATTTGGCAGATGGATTTATCTAGAGATATGCGCTACATGTGATCTTCCCATGCGTTGTTTTTTTTTTCTTGGCTCATCTGCTACTCCAATTGCATTTTATTTGGATTTGGATTTGAAAACTAGGATATTTCGATGAAACAAAGACTCTTTTTTTTTTAAGATAATGGAACATGAGGTCCCCGGCTCCATATCTTTAAGAAAATGCAAAGGAGCAAACTTTGGATTACTAAAATGAAAGTGGCCGGACAAAATGATGTGCTAAAAAATAGTACTATTTGCCGAAAGTGCCTATTTGACGTGATGCCATCAATCACCTTTTTTTCCACCAAAGATTAGTTTTTTTTTTTTGAGAAAACCAAAGATTAGTTGGTTGGTTGACCTGTGTTTCTGTGTTGCGTCTTTCTTTGTGTAGCTTCTCTTGGCCCATTTCATACAGCCCAAAATTATCTGGGCTTTCTTTCAAACAGCCAGGGAACAAATGCTCCTTTCATGGTTGAGCCTAAAATCAGCCCAAAATTCAACCCAACTCCCGGCCCGGTCCGTGGTAACGGAAAAACCACGAGTACCCAAGTGGGCCGACGCCGCAGTGCAAAACCCCCAACAAGAAACTCACGCCTCACGGCCTCTTCCTTCCTCCCCTCCCCTCCCATCCACTGCGCGGGACGCACGTCGCCGCTCACCTCCGCGGTCCATGGACGCCGGCGAGTGCTCCACCTCCGCGCCGCCGCACCCGCGCTCCACCTCCGCATCCGCCCCGGCGGGCGCGGCCGTCTGGGCCAAGCTAGGTGATCGCCATTCCAGTTCCTTCTCCTGCACGGTTCCTTGATTCTCCTGTTCTGTTTCTTGATCGGGTCCCCCGTTCCCTGCAGTGCCAGCCGATTCCGCCTTCCCGGAGGTGGAGGTCTCTGAGGACGACGCCGTAGTTTGCTCCCTGGTGAGCCCCTCCGGCGCGGAGGAGCTCGCGTGGTGCGAGATTAGGCGCGGCGGGGATGCGTCTGCCACGATTCGGAACCTCAGGTACTTCCGGTGGGATGGTTCTTCTCGTTTTTCTAGAGTGTGCTCTGTGGGAAAGATGCGATTTTTAGATGGTTTTACAGTCTTGCTGCGATGTCTTGTCTTGTAAGATTGGTAGCTGCGGATGCACATTTCTTCTTTTTTGAGAAGAGTCTTTTAGGATATTCGAAGAAATCGGAGTTACGGGGACGCTCCATGAAAGGTCTTATTAGTAGGAACTGTAGTGAGAGGCTTCATATATTTATTGGTTCCGGTGGTCTTACTGAACTACACTTAGTATCTTAAATGAGGGAGTGGCTGTCTTATTTCTAGAATGTGCCTGGATATGCGAGTTGTCTCCAATTTGGTTTTTGAAATCTTACCAATGTCTTACATGCCTATGATGTTAAACTCGTATTGAATGTTGTGAGATTGCCTTCTTATTTACCATTTTGTATTTTTTCCATATGGCATTGCTAAAGCTCGGATGCAATTATTGTTGATGGAAAAATAGTGGAACAAGAATCAGTTGACATTAGACAAGGGAGTGAGATCATTTCTGGACCACAGAAAGAAGGTAGTATAATTTTGCACAATCTTTAGTCAAGTCTTTGTGCTGAAAATATTTTAATTGTTTGATACGTTCCATAGGAGAATGGAATTAATTAGGGTGCGTTTGGTATGGTTCCGATTCTCCGAAGAATCAGAAACATTTCAATTTCAGTCCATAAACCTTTCTGGTCAGAAACAGAATCACTTTAGAAACCGTTTGGCAAATTTTTAGTGATCCAGATTCAGTAAAACGAGGAGGATACAAGAAAACTAACGGAACAATTTTGTAAAGCTTTTAAAAAATTTAGAAACTTGAAGGAACTTTCTTGAAATTTTCAAAAATTAACTATTCAAAAAAAAAATATTTGATTAAAATGAGAAGTGTTTCACCTGTGAAACACCTCACATGCCGTTTCAGGTCGCTAGGCCAAAAATTAGAAACGTTTCGCTGGTTCCACCTGTGAAACGTTTCATGATTTTTGCCCTTTGGCGTCGTTCCGACCGTTTCAGTGAAGAAACTGAAACGTTTCTTCCCACCAAACGGACCTTAAAAAACTTTGAAAACTAATAAAACAACTTTAGAAAACTTTAGAAATAACTCGGAAGGCACCTACACGAAGAGTTCAACGAGACGAACCTAGCGGAACAACTTTGGGAAAATTTGAAAACCCGAGGAAACTTCTTTGAATTCCTAAGATTAACCATTATAATAGGTAATATAGTCATCTGCAACCGTTTCACGATCGAAACATCAAAAAGACCGATTCACCACTGCAGTGCAAAAAATCGAATCGATTCCATCCGATTCAAGGTCGAAACGATTCATCACTTTGGTCTTTGGCTCTGTTTCAACAGATTCGAGTCCGAAACCGAATCGTTCTGGAGTGCCAAACGCACCCTTAGTGTCAGGTAGTTTTGAATTGATTTTTTGTAAGAAATTCATGTTCTTCATTTGCTTCCAGGGCATTTAGTGTATACATTTGAAATAACAGATGCAAAGGACCATGATCAAAATAATATTAAGGTACTTTTTTATTTAATGTTCATGAATTAGGATCATCTTGACACTTGGATTTCATGTTTCTAACTTATAGCTGAATTCTGATGTCAGATTGTACTAGATATTGAAAATGCAAAATGCAGCATATGCCTAAATTTGTGGCATGATGTTGTTACTGTTGCTCCATGCCTCCACAACTTCTGGTACATTTGTTAGTTTCCTCGCTAGTTTAGGCTTCTCTGGAATTATTTTTTCTGATCCTTTAACTTTTATTTAAGCAATGGCTGCTTCTCAGAATGGTTGAGAAGGTCTTCAGCTAATTCTCGTGATAAGAATCAGAGCGCTGTATGCCCGCAATGTAGGACATCAGTGCAATCAGTTGGAAGGAATCACTTCTTACACAATATTGAAGAGGCATGATATTTGCTGCTTATTACTTTTTTCCAGAATAATGCTTCAAAAACTGTTATGTACCTTACAGCTGATGGATTTTTTGTGCACCTCTGCTCTTTGTAGGCTATATTGCAAGCTTTTTCGTCACTACAGAGGTCTGATGAAGAGATAGCATTGTTAGAGTCATATGCCTCAGTTAAATCTAATATTGTGAGTTCAAAAGCGTACTAAAATAACTATTGATTTGTCCATACTATTTTTATACATGCATCAGCTACCCTAGCTTCAGTTGCTTGAAATGGACCGGTAATAAAGATTTTAGTTTTATGACCGATGATAACTTTTGCACTTCTTTTTGAGAGAAAATATAACTTTTGCACTTTAGAAGGCTCATGTTTAAGCTGCTCAATTGGCATTTCAGCATCTAAGTAGAGACAGTCAGACTCCCATTTCTTGACAATGTAATGCACATCCATACAATGAAACTTTAGTGAACTTTGTTATCTACTTATTTGTTGTTGTTTTTTTTTGGAGGTTACTCATCATGGGAAGTTTGGTGATGGGATTGAGAAAAAAAAATTACTTCAAGTAGGGCCAAAACAATTACATATTAGCGTTTTGTTGAGTTGATTCATGGAAGGAGATACATGCAGTTGCTTTCTGTATTCATCCTTAGATCCAACATGAGTAGCATTTAACAGTTGTTATTTGCTTTGTCTGCTGAATTTATGGATACTTGGTACACTTTTTTTTTTGTCTTTGGATACTTGGTACACCATACATTTTACTTTACAGCTATATGCATTTGATACTCATATGGTCTGGCCTGTTACACTAAATACTGTGTGATTTATTTCTTGATGCATTAGATTTTGGGGAAACAGAAACGTCAATCAAGGAAACGCCCTTTGCCACCTTCAAATGATGAAATCAACAATCATGATGTGCTATGTCCTCAATGTCGTAAGTGAATTATTCCTATCTGACTGTTGTGCTGTTGGTACAGAAGCCTTACTATCCAGTCGTCTTTAGTCCTAATAATAATCTATCAAATGATAGAAAATGCAGTAGTGTCATATACTCTTACATCCTGCTTTTATCGAGTTGTGCTTCATGGCTACATTGTGATTCTGGTATAGATTTTAACATATTGATATTATTTTGTTGTTTATATCTATTAATTTCATTGGAATATGAATTGGAGTCCTGACTGGTAACTTGCCACAATATTTTCAGAATTTTGTTTCATGATGGAAAGTTATGTCAGGCTATTTACACATGGGTTCAAAGTTTGTTCATTTCTCCTTTGTACTGATGTGTTTATTGTGGTTGCTAATTTATTTTCATACATAGTTATGTCAATGTACTTTATCTCATAGTAGCATAATTAATCAAAGTCTTGATTTAGTCTTTCATGTCTACATGCCTGGAAAGTTTGTTTCCATTATTTTCTTCATGCTTCTCAGGTGCATAGAATATTGCAGGCGATGAGTTTGGTGGATATAGATGCAGTCCAGGAGCTGCGCACATGCAATGCAATGGATGTGGAGGGATGATGCCAGTTAGATCTAACATCAGTATACCACAAAAATGTATGTTTCAATTTTGATGATATTGTCTTTGCTAGTGTACTTCGAGAAGTTTAACCCCTCAAAAAGCTTTCCTTTTTTAATTTTTTATAGGACTTAAAGCTGTTAGTTTTCCTTTTAGTCAATTATTTAACACTAATAATGCCTTGCTCAGATGGAGCACATACGTGCATCCTAATGGTCCTTATGATACAAAATTGAAATTTACTGCCCTGTGTTGTTCTTGACCATACTTGATTCACTTTGTATTATTCTTCGACCTCACCAATATCCTTGACATTAATGTGTTGAACTAATATTATTTAATTGTGTAAACATGCATGGAATAATGTAAGGAACATCCTCACTTGTTTCCCAAGATGTCTTTTACATTAGCACAGCATCCCTTGTATTCTTTTAAATTTATTGGTGCTAAATTCGCAGGTTTGGGCTGTGATAGGGCATTTTGTGGTGCTTATTGGAGTTCTCAAGGAGTGAACTCAAGCCAGCATAATCGAATTTGCAACCAGGAAACTTTCAAAATGGTGAGATACCCTCTTATATCTCGTCCGATTATTAATCATCTATGTTTTGACATGTATTCTGCATTATGTTGCAGATATCTCAGCACCATATCTCGGTACTTCCTGATACAGTTCACAGCGGCAATTCATATGAAAAAGACGTATTAATACTCCACCAAAACCACATCCATTATTTTCCTACAGCCTACATTGTAGTTTCATATATGGTGGTTTCTCCCTTTTCTAGGTTACAGAAAGATGCATACACCTATCAGGCAAAACATTGCAAGCTGTAATCTCAGATTGGATATCCAAGTTCGACAACAGGGAACTTGGTAGCTATCGACATTCACACAATTGGATTTTATTTGTGAAGTATACATGACAACTGAATATCACCTTGCTGCTTTGTTTTGAGTTCGCCACAGTTGTAATTTCTTTCTCTTTTGCCAAACTATGCTATTTGTGGTCCCCCCATGCCCCCCTTCTAATTAATATATGGCTGCATAGTTGTCGTGCTTTCACCGGGTTACACCCGATGCTTTTACTCGATCGTACTCTACTTTAAATCTGTAACTGTAAGGTTTAGAGGCATATGGATGCTCATAGTAGTTAAAGAATATTCCGGAGAACTCATCTTGTTCACCTAATCACCCAAGTTTCCGTGCTCAGTGTATTTATTCATGTGTAGATGTGTTAATGTAATACTGAGACATCTGATCACATATCGACATGTTGGGGTTGTGTTGCTTAGATCTAATTTGTATTGAGATTCTCTATAGTTGCAAGTTTGCAACACCTTTGGAAGCAGCTCAGGTTTATGCACTAGACTTTAATTTATATTATCATATATGTCCTGCTTTATCACTTGTGATCTTCCTGTTGCATGCAGATCGGTCAAGGCTGCAATTGAATAATGTGGACGCTATTACTTCAAGAACATATGTTTGCAAGTAATTGCTCTTTCTTATATAATTAGAAAAAGGACAGCATTTTGATAGTCTTTCTGCCTTTATTCATGTTGTTGACTTCAAATGAATGCAGACATTGCTGCAACAAGTTCATTGATTTCCTGGTGTACTGGTTCCGTGTATCAACGCCCAGACATGTATGTATATACTGCACTCTACACATAGCTACAAATAACTCCCCAGACACATTCCTTTGATTACTCAGCTCCTTGAAATGTAGTAATGAGATATTAATATTTAATTTTATTCGTCCGTCTGTTTCATACTAGACCTGCATAAGATAGGGAATGTATCTTACAAACACATTTGATGAGAAGTTACATCCAGCCCAACATCGCTAAACCTGGACCCTGACTGAATGCCCAAAATATATTGTTTTCAAATATAACTAAGCACAAATATATAATTGAGAATTGTCTTTTTTTCTGTCAGAAACTGCTGGCACGAGCCTAGAAAATCAGGCTCGGTCAGATGGCCCACGAATCGATCTGACATACATACTCTTATTTCAACAAGCGGCTTCTACACATTCTTGAAGTTGTTTGCCAAATAAATAATATGTAATCATATATACTGTTTGAAAGCAAAGTGGATGATGTTGAATACATCATGGGTATTATATAGCAATTGGTTGGAATAATATGGCATGATTACCAGTTGGAGTTATCCGATTTTTCTCATATAACTTATTATTAAAACTTAACTGTCTTTTTCCCTCAATCACTGTGTACCTAGAAAAAGTTTGCTAAATGTTGTGTTTTGAGTCTTTTGACAGTTACAAACAGATTCTAAATTGTCTGTAGACTGATATTGATATGTGATGTTCCGAGACTGGACTCCTGGTTGAGCTACCAAAGAAAGACAATCCAGTGCCTGTTTTCACTTTCACATACCTGATTAGAATACAAATGATTATCTGAAAAATTAAAACACTGAAAACTTTTTGCTCTTTGTTTATAAGTTAGGTTTCAGTCTCCTCACAGAAAAGGAAAAACAAGTTAGGTTCCAATTTAAGTCAAATCACATCTTCGTCACACAGTGGAAACGTCAATCATAAATCTAACAAGCATCTTTGAGCACCACTGCACTGCCTCACTTGTTGATGCTCCTATCAGTCTTTTAACATTGATGGTCTTTTCTTTTTTTTCCAGCTTCTTCCACCTGATGCTGCCAACAGGGACAGTTGCTGGTACGGGTTCATGTGCCGCACCCAGCACCATCGGCCTGACCACGCGAGGAAGCTGAATCATGTCTGTCGCCCAACAAGAGGCAATCCGTAGGTCCTCGCTTGCGTCAGCTCCATCTCCCAGTGATGAACAACTTGTACAGCAAGGAGCAAGACTCCCAGGGTCTTTCTTGTGCCTTTATGTAGGGAATTAGTTATGGTGAAAAAATGTAAACGATTGGTAAATCGTGTAAACTATTTCATTCGCTCATCATCATCATCCAGTGCGTGATACTCTACATTCCAAAATGCTCGTTATTGCGACGATATTTTCCTTTCAGTGGTAAAATGATTGATTGGTGTTTTTCTTGCTCTCACAGATGTGCAACATTGCATGTTCTTGCCAGACACTGAAAGCATACTGCATTTGACTTGAAGAAATTCAGCTGCTGCCACTCTGTCGGCAGATTGGGGTATGATTGACGCACACCCTCTTGACAGCGTTCTCGTTCGCCATGTCGAACAGGGGATGAACTGGTGACGGCGACGCT
This sequence comes from Zoysia pacifica, assembly GCA_001602315.1. Classification (NCBI taxonomy): domain Eukaryota; kingdom Viridiplantae; phylum Streptophyta; class Magnoliopsida; order Poales; family Poaceae; genus Zoysia; species Zoysia pacifica. The sequence continues at coordinate 109,014 of BCLH01000655.1, forward strand.
GAATTGCTTGCCGCTCTTCAACCCGTCACCCCATCCTTGGCGGAGAATTGCCTTGCCTCCCAAAGTCTGCCGGAAATTTGTTAGCGCGTCGTTTTCGGATTCCTGTCAGGCGTCCCCATGGGGCGTCTGTGTCCGTCGCGAGCAGCATCGGTTTGAAACCGCAAACGGCCGCAATGCCACGCTCCAATACGTTGCTGTATCTTTCAATTTTCCTTCCGTGAAATATAATTAAGAGCAACCCATCATGCCGTTTGAACCACAAGATTGCAGAAAATTTTCTGGATTTGCTATGTGCTATTACCTCCGTTTCAAAATATAAACATTTACTAGTTTAGATAAAATCGAACTGTCTGCCCATAATAATTCTGTGAAGCATAGCATACACAAACACAGAGAAACTTTTGGCTGATCGACTCGGAAAGGCTCCGGAAAACCTGCAGCGAGAAAAGGGGAAGGCAACTATGCAATATGTCTTTTCAGTGCAGTGACCAAACATCTTGCTTCTCATGGATCTATGTTTCTCGTGAAGCATATTCAAGCCAGCTCTGGAGATTATTATATGTTAAGTTTCTTGAAGCCATTGGGTATGCCTAGTGATTTATGCCGTGGATTGGTCTAGTTGAAGCGATAGAATCTACATATCATCAGGGATGATAATGACGTCTCTCATTTGTTAATTTTAGCTCCATGATAGTGCTCTTGTCCCCCCTTTTTTGTGTGCTTTTTTTTTTCTTTTTGTGTTGTTGTGGTATAAGAGCTTGTTTGGATGGCTACCAAATTTTACCATGCCGTAAGTTTGGCACGGCACGCCAAAAGTTTGAAGAAAAATTAAAGTTATAAGTTTGACAAAATTTAGTACTATAAAAAATGAAGTAGTATTTTAGTGAAAGATTGTGGCACACCATAAATTCGGCAGTAAAGCAAATAATTGCCAAAATTATTACAGCGCATCGAAATTTTAGCATGTTCACCTCTTGGTCGCCCCGTCGTGCTTTACCAGCTGATTGATGTCTACTCTAGCATGGTTTTCATGCATCAGTCAAAGGTGATATACACTATACATGATGGTTCACTATCAGTCGCTAAAAACAGCTTTAACGACTTACCGTCAGTGGGTAAAAGGCTTTACCGACTAGTTTCTTCGTGAATCACATGTCTTATCCTCTTTATTTTTGAAAAATAAAAAAAATAAATGATATCTTCACAAGGGAAAAACACTCGGTGCCATTCCGACCACTCAAGTGAAACGTCAAGAAAAGCTCCTGAGATTGACCTTTTGATTTTATTCCATCCACGAAAGGTTCAAATTAAATTATTTAGTTCAAAGTTTAGCGTGTACACACAGAATTGTTCAGACTTTTCTACCCCTGCAATGACCACAATTTGGATTCAAAACATGGATTTTGAATTTGAAATCTTGCATCACATAAACTCTCACAGGTGTTGGAAAGTGAGATGAGGTCGGAGGTCATGAACCTGTGCAACGGACAAATGAAACCAAAAAACCTAGAAGTATTACCCACAATCCAAGAAAGCGCAGTCCTGTTAGTTTTCACAATAATTTAGCCGGATTTAGAAATTATTATCAAAAGCAACTCACACTCCGTGATAGTACAAATTTAGTTAAAAATTCTAACGTTCCAATAACAGTAACTCCCTGATTGACTATGCGCAAACAAAAGCTAGATGCGCCGGGCTGCTCTTCTTCCAAATCACATCATTGATAATCATCTATAAAACTAATGAAGAAAAAAAATGAGCTGTACAAATCCATGAAACAATATTTTCTTGATACCATAGCACACAACCAATCACGGTTTGATCTTTCTGATTTACCCGGACCCACTGCAAATCATCACTCCCATCAGCACAATCATAGATTAATCCAAAGAGCAAGCTAAAATATTCCCTTAAAAAATAAACTGAACAACCAATGGATTAATGAACTAGAGCAGCAGCAATCACCTAATTAAGCCACTAACTCTGCCCTAATCATCGTCGTCGTCATCGTCGTCACCTAATGCTTGCACCACCAACGACGACAAGGCTCGTTCGGCATCTTCGTCGTGCGATTCCATCACTCGTTCGGATGCCTCTGATCACTGCGGGCTCGCGGCGCCATGGCCGGCGTTGCCGCCGTTCGCGCCGGCGCGGTGGCGCTGCTGCTGAGCCATCGTCGACTTGGGCTGTTGCTGTTGCGGCTGCTCATCCTGCTGGTGTTGATGCTGGTGCTGCACGCTGGTGTTCAGCGCGGCGAGCATGCCGATGCTGTTGTCCGCCATGTGGCCGCCGGGGAAGTCGCCGCCGCTTCTGGTGGACATGAACTGCAGCGGCGCCTGCACCGTGCCCGCGGCGGCGGGGCCTCCGCCGCCGAACGCCCACGCTGGCTGCATCCAGAAGGCGCCGCCCGCCGCGGAGCTGTTCGGCGCGACGGCCCACATTGCCGTCGGCAACGCGCGGGCCTTCTGCTCCTCGGGCTCGTCGGCGCCGCTGGCGCCGTCGGGCTGCTGCTGCTGCTGCTGGCGCGCCGCGGTGTCCTTGAACAGGTCGTCGGCCTCCCTGTACCGCTTCCGCATGAACTCCCCGGCGCCGGGGTCTTGCGGCGCCTGCTGTTGCGGTGGTGGCGGCTGTAACAGCTGCTGCTGCTGCTGGTAGTGGTGGTTCCATCCCAGCATGGCGGCGACGTCGTGCTGCTGCGGCTGGAGGTGGTGGAACGCCGTGGCGGCGCGGGAGGCCCCGGAGTGGTGCGACGCGCCGGAGCGGAGGGAGACGGCGAGCGAGGAGAAGTTGGCGGGGATGGTACCCGTTCCCGTGGCCGCGACGATGGCCGGCTCGGCCTGCTGCAGCAGCCACTCGATGGTCTCGCCGTCGGTCTTGTGGCCGAGCTCGCGGGTGAGCTGGAACACCCGCGCCGCGCACAGCGCCGGCATGCGTATCCGCCGCCCGCGCCCCTCCACCTTGGTGTGCCGGTCCTTGGTCGGCCGCTTCGCCGGCACGACGACCTGCTGCTTCTTCTCCTCGCCGGACGACGCAGCCGGTGCCGCCTGCTGCGCGGCCTGCGCCTCCCCAGCCGCCGCTGCCGCGGGCACGATGGAGAGCGACCCCATGAACGGCGCCATCCCGACTGCCGCCGCGGCGTTGGCGGCGCCCCCCGGCGCGGCCGCGGCGTAGTAGAAAGCGTGGTGCTGGACCTGCTGGTGCGCTTGTTGGTGCTGGTGGTGGTGGTGGTGCTGCTGCTGCTCCGACGCGCTCCGGCTGCTGTTGGTGCTGGTGCTGGTGCTGCTCGACGGCGCCGCCCCATGATCCATGCTTTTTCTGCTAATGCTTTCTCGAGACAAACGCTACTATCTTAGCTAACGTTCACCCTCACTCGATCGATCCCCAGCCAGCGTGTTGTTTCATGCAACGCAAACGACGGCGGCGGCGGTGCGTGCGTGCTTCGGGCGCCGGAGCAGATGGCGAGACGGCGGCGGCTGAGAGAGGGTTTCGCACGTGCGCGGCACGCGGTGTGGGGATGGGGGAGGACCGGAGAGGGGTCAGAGGTGTGGAGCTGGGAGGAGGAAGAGAGAGAGGGACATGGATGGAAGAGAGAGAGAGAGAGAGAGAGGAGGGTCAGAGGTGGTGGAGGATGGCGATGTGAGAGGGAGGTGGGGTTGGGTGCTTCTTCCTAGCTTTGATTATGTTATGGTCATCCTAAAACAAAACCATGGTGATCCTCTCCCGCTCGGCAGAGGGGATGTTCTCTCGCCGACGAGTAGGTCCTCTCTGTCAGTGACGCTCGATCCTCTGACGATCCGGTCCCAACGTTGTGTTACTTCTCTCTTATTATGTTCCATCTCTCTCTCTCTCTCTCTGATTTTGCTAGTGGTACTGTGGTAGATAGATTGGCAAGAATGCAAGGATTGATCCACGATCACCACTGGCATTTCATTTTTGCGTTGTCAGGTTAGCATGAAAGTGTGCATGACGGTGAATTATTAGAAAATGAGTGAGAGTAGCTGTGTTTTGGCGCCTGTGGTGTCTCCCTCCGCAATGCGATGATCTGGTATAGTAGAGGAGTATTGGTCATGCATGTCCCTGCCATCTGCTGCCTCTAGCGTGCACTACTCCATTCCTTGTATGCGTCGCAGAGTCCAGCCATGCCCGTGACCGACATCTTCATCGATCGTCAATTCACATTTTTTTTCATTTTTTTTTCAACAAGAGCAACTGTGATATTTTTTCTATTCCTAAATTGTTATACTTTTAATTTCTAATATCAACTTTCACCCTTTGCTTATTAAAAAACTGTGATAAATATTATATATGTTTTATATTTGCTTTATCATCAAAGTTATTTAAAAAAAATATGGTACACTTTTACATATTTTAACTATCTTATAATAAGATGACGCTCAAAGGTTATTTTAGAATGGCGACAATAATCTAAAACAGTGGGAGTAAAAAAAATTATTAATAATTTGTTTGGATTTTGGACTGGTTTGAACCTTGTATAGCTAAGCTGTGTGCCTGTGATTGAGGTGCCGGTGCATGGTAGGCCACTCGTGGGGCCTCGGAATGATGAGCCCAAAGAGCAGCAAAAGGGCAGAGGAGTGGCCCCTTTTCACTTTGAGGCGAGACACGCCTGAGAATCGCTAGAAAGCTCCGCAGATGCCCACCCCAGAGACTCGATCATCACTCTCTCAGGTTTATTCACGTGCAGTATTCATTTTATCCGCTCAAATCTCCCGTTAAAAACCTTACGACCATGCAGAATTTACCGTGATAATTTGGTTTATCCACGACTCACGCTAGCGTAAGCCATCTTATTACGCGTAGTGCGGGGTATCAAGTCTTATCATTCGCTTTCGAGTCTAATCATCATACAAATTTAACAGTTTCGTATCTGAATCAACCACTGATTCATCGTAAACGCAATAAAGTAAAAGAGAGAAATCTGGCTATGTCTGATTGCAAATCTTTTTCATTCGATAGCGATTTGTATTTACCTACAAGTAACGTGAGCTCAATCGGAAACACCACTCTTTTGGTTGATTTAAAAAGAATAAACTCATCCATATATATATATATATAAAGGATGGAGGGAGGGAGGTTGGTCGTGGGTAGAGATGGATGGGGCAGCGGAGCCATGGCGACGGGGGGACATCGCAGGTGCGTTGTGTCAGAGAGCGGGAAGCATCTAATGCTGCGGACAGCTCATCCCCAACCAGGTCTCTTCACTCACCCCCGCACAGTCACACACTCACTCTCACACACACAGCTACTTCTAGCTGGACTAGTAGCAGCCCCTTTCATGTTCATGTAGAGAGAGAAAGAGAGAGGGGAGAGAGAGAAGCCTAACTCGCTGTAGCCGCCACAGTGCTACTCCTGTCCTCTCCATTGCCCCGGACAATCATCCACCATCACGGATTAATCACAAGAGACGATGCTCCTCCCGACGACGAACCTATGCTACTAGTAGTAGTATTGGCTATCGCTGCTCCTCCCCTACGGCAGAGAGGCGCTGAATCAAACGACGCCCAATGCGACGCAAGCGTTTGATACCTCTCGATCCATGCAAGCAGTACCAGCCAGCTTTCAGGTATTCCGTTCAGTTCATCCATTACTCACACAAGAGGAACACGAAACACGCGTGCACAAAGATTACTGTAAATCAACAGATTATGATCTGTTTACAACAGCAGATCCTGAAGATTACTGTGCTGGTAATAATTAACGATCGATACTACTCCCATGAATCCACCATGTGATGAGTCGCAAGCACCAGCATGAAATGTTGGCCTGCATCTGCTGCTGATCATGTGCATGCCTTGTCGTTAACTTGTCTCGCTGAGCCATCAATGGTAATTGGAGCTTTGCGTTGAATGCAGACACACAGTAGTGTCTGCTGCTGCTGGGGTGGTACTACTCCAGTGACATGCATGCAAGCAAACACGCACGCATGGCGCGCTACAGAGACCCAGTGTGGTTGCGCGCATGGCTTCAATATCTCTCTCCATTGATCGATCGATCGGTTGCGGTGCGCAGCGCAGAGAGCAATAGTGGGAGCCATGTAGCTGCTGGTGGTGGTCCTGGCTGGCCGGTCAAACAGGAAGGGCAGGGGCACTGTCTGCTCGTCAAATTGAATAATAGTACTCGTTTAGCATGGTTTTTATCTGACGGTGAAAGGAAGTTTATATGAGAGATGTGGAGACTGGACACCAAGGACAGGTTGCTTACTGTGCTGTCTGTGCATTGTGTTCATGTCTTCAGTAGTATTTCTTTCATAATACATAGCATGCACTCCTTCCGGTTTTAAAACATATTAACACTGTTGACTTCTAACATTAATGGTTGTAGTAATTAACTACGGTGCAAATTAAAGGAACTACGTAGAGGATGCTGCCAGTTTAAACACAAGGTATGCGTTTAGCTAGTTTGCAATTTGATTCATCAAAAGATTCATCAAAAGTTTGCAATTTGATTCATCAAAAGATTCATCACAACACAAGGTATGCAATAAAACGTTGGTGTGTATGCATCACAAATGATTCATCAAAAGGTCAAACGTTTTCCTTATCCACAACGATACTATAGCTAGTAATGGGACTGCGTGTAGAACGAAAGCAACTCTTGGACACCAGCTGCGATATACATTATGTAGGAATATTATCGAAGCCGTTCACGGTTACATTTTCACTTTCCTCCGATCCCGTCAGAATCAAATCACCAGTTTGCATTGCGCGCAGCAGAACCATATCCTCTGTTGGAAATTGCAATCAGCTGCATGTGCGTGGAGCCTAGCTGGCTAGCTAGCAACATGTACTACACTACTACTCTTCATCATGCTGTGATCAGTCGAAAGCGATCATCGCGTGGACCAGACCAGCATCTCAACGGCGACAGTGCATGGAAAGCCGTTCCTCTCTCTCTCTCTCTCTCTCTCTCTCTCTCTCTCTCTCTCTCTCTCTGCATCGCATAAGCTAAAACGATCCCTAGCTTAGCATGCAGCTCGTCCACTACCGATGGACGCACGCACACACACACACATACACACGCAGAGAAAAGCTCTCTGATCGATCTCTCTCACCATCACCAAGTCGCCAGCACCAACGATACCAAGATTCCTCTGCGCCGTGCAGGTATGCGCAGCGGCGCTGAGATGAGCCGCTTCTGCCGCTGCTCCGAGTCTGTCGCACGTGTGTCCAGCCTGAACGAACGGATAGTGTGCGCGCGCGCGCGAGGGAGATACAGAGCTTTATCGTCACATGCGTGAGCAGACACGTGCCTCCACACCACTTACTGTATGTTGCTATGCATGCATGGGGTAATTATATATCTTCCATGAAAAACATATTACATTAAACGTCCCTAACAGAAACTGTAAAGTTTATGATCAAGTCCAACAAGGACCAGCTAGGAGAGTAGTGTAAGCTATTAGCACTAGTAGATTGATTGATGAAGTCATGAAGCATACCTATGTCATGCATGCATGGCTTTACCCAAATAAAGTGCGATCCATGCAGGGGAGTCGTCGTCACTCAGCTTTGAATCAGAGATCGAGTACGTATGCTTTGAGCCCGCCGGCCGGCCGGCCTTTGGATTCGATTGGCCGGGAATCTGAATGGAGCTAGCCTGCGTGCGGCCGCCCAGTCCTTTGGCACGCTAGCTAGGTGTACCTCAGCTGGCCTCTGCTCCGCGATGTGATCTCTTCATCGCATGCTCGCAAAGTCTCGCGACACACGCATGCTTTTCTTGACCCGGCCGGCCGGTCGTCGTGCACGAAATCCTTTAGCGTCGGCGACAACTTTTTCGGCCGGGATCATCTTCTCTACTAGGAGCTTCGGCCTGCTTCATATTTTAGTTTGATTAAACCTAACATTGACTAGTAAATTTATAAATATGATCAACTTTAACGTCATAAAAATTATATATTACTCCTATAAAACATTTCTCATCGTTAAATCTAAAAACAGTCATATTAAATCATTAGTTAAAGACATATTTGACTAAACAAAAATGAATTCCAGAGTGAGGTACCAGTAACCTTTTCGAAACTCTTTTTCGGCTATTGATATTAGTCGTATATACGGAGGATATATATAGTTAAACCAGAAAAAGTTATTAAAATACTTTCTCTATATCAAAATAAGTGTCTTTTTAGATTTTTAAACATCTCTTTTTATCATTCGTCTTATTAAAAAAATTATAAAAAATAATTTACTTTATTATAAAAATGATTAATTATCAAAAATACTTTAAGCTTGATTAATTATTTATTTTTATATATTCGTAAATTTTTTGAATAAAATAAATAATCAAATATTAATTTTAAAAAGTCGAAATCATCACTTATTTTGATAAGGAAGTTTCGCCTACCGAGTGAAAACAACGCAAATTACGCAGTGAAACGTTTCGATCTCACACCGAGGGGGCCGGGGAGGCTCCACAATTCACCAATCTGGCGAATAAATGCGAACCACCTGGCCGGTGTCTTCATGCACGCTGCAGCGTGTGTACATGGGCACGTAAATGCCACTGTGCACCGGCAGAGCTGGCGGTATCTTCTTCAAGTGGTCACGTGTGCTCAGTCGCCACGGCTGGCTTTGCCATTGCCGGCGGTCCCGGCCGATGGCGATGGATGGATCTCATTTCCTGCACCAAAACGATCCTGCTACGTACGCATGGGAGGGTATTGTGCTGTGCCAGAGGCTATGGGCGTGGCCTGTCTACTTGTGGAATGCACGGGTACAGGCACAGAGATCGATGATCACGACTGAATACGTTGTAGAATTTTATATTTGTTTTAAATCATAAATTATGTTATCAAAGGAGTTTCAGTTTGTACTGGGCTGCTGCCATATATGCATGGTCAGCGACCGTCTGGATCACGCTGCTAAACAAGTGAAACTACCAGCACATGGATTTTATGAATTATTGATTTCATTAGAGTAGACTGTAGGATTACTAGCGCATATTCCTTTTTTTTAATTGTTGCCGTCTTCGACTTCTAATTTCAACTTTTAACTTATTTAAATTTTTTTACAAAATATAATATTTTTTATTATAATTTTATTTAGTATTAGAGTTACAATTTAAAATTTTACACATTTAAAATAATTTTTTAATAAGACTAAAGTCAAAGTGGAAGTTGAAAATCAACGAGAGAGCTTTAGAACGCAAAAATTTCGTAGAAATTATATAGAAATTTTACAAAAATCAATTTAATTTTATAGAAAAAACACAAAATTTAAAAAAAGTTCTCGCAATCCAAAGAGGCCTAGATGAATACGAATACATAGACGTATACACCGGACGAATAAGTCGTATCATATGGAACGGTCTCCATAAGTACTGAAACCAAGTGGTTGCATCTCGCAACGCAACCCAATACTTTTAGCAGCGTCGTCCAATTTTGGTTTGCAACCACCCCTTTTCCTGATTCTATGTCACGCGTACTCATAATACACATTCAACATCTCGTAAAGACAATATCACACGGCAGACAACCAGGCGACCGCTTGAGGCTGTAAAATGAGAAATCTGTATCCAGCATAAACACCTACTCCATTATATACTAGCACTCCAATACTTACCTTTTCCCTCGGTCCTTTTTATACAAATCATCCAGACGACAAACTCACCCGAAACAGACATTTCACACCTCCAACATACAGCGGCATTATCATACTCCTGCCGGACAAACACCATAAAAGGTCGGCAACAAAGAGCAAATCATTCCACTCCGTTGTGACAGGTTGATTTGCTTATTTAGATGAGCAATGTCGAAATGCAACACTAGTCCTACAGCCCAGCAAGCATTGTGTGCTACCAGCAATTGATCTCTCTTTCCTCCATGTTAACATCCGTCGAGGGTGATACACTGTCCCCAGATTCGTGCTCTGCATCTTTCATTTCCTGTTCTACGGTCGAGGGTGATACATTGTCCCCAGATTCGTGCTCTGCATCTTTCATTTCCTGTTCCACCGTCGAGGGTGATACACGGTCCTCAGATTCGTGCTCTGCGTCTTTCATTTCCTGTTCTATGTCTTCCTCGAAGTCTTTCTTCATGAACAGGCCAAGCCTCTCCAGCGGGCTCCCTAGTCCAGGTGGCAGGTCAATCCCATCGACAAAATCCACGATTAATTTGCCAGGGGGACTTGACTGCCATGTCTTACAGAAGTTTTCCAGCTCCTTCAGAAAGTCACTGTTGTCAATATCAACTGTTTTCTTCATCTGCACCAAAGGGTAAGCAATTGAATTGCCATCGTGTAACACCCACCATACAAAACTGATGTCACAAAAAGAAAAGAAAATGAAACAGATTTGATGGGCAAGATAGTACCATATGTAGTGCCAGACGTGCTGCCTCTCTTTCTCGCTCTCTCTTCATCTTCATTTCTTCATCAAGCTTTAATTGCGCAGCAGCTTCAGCAGCCTTCACCTGGGCTTCAATCCTAGCTTTCTCTGTAATATTGTAACAAATTTGTAAGCAGACCACACAGCTTTCGCAGGAATGACAACTAATAATCTGAAGAATATACAAAAAATATAATAACAGAAGAATTCTAAGGTCATAGCACCCAGTCTTGCAAAGCAATATATAAAAGGAATAGCTTAATCATAAGGCACATGGATATATATAGTTCATTACTTCTGAGTTTGAACCTTTTTTTTTTTCTGGTACTCAGCATTATTAAGGTCTATTTTATCAAGGAGAAAGACCAAATTACTACCCTCAAGTATAGCAAAGTCTAAATAACCCCTTAAAGTATTTTTAAGTTCATTTTATCTCCACAACTTTGCCATTTGGCTCGATTTACCCCCCTACTACAATTTATCATTTTTGTTTCTCCATATGTAAATGTAATCTTAAGTT
>BCLH01000656.1:0-18469 GCA_001602315.1 Zoysia pacifica
GGATTACCTCCTCCCGATACTCTACTCCTGATCGAGTCCATCGCCACGGACTCGGAGTTTGAGGTTGCTTAGAACAGCTTGCTGTCACTATCGGAAGTCAAAGCTCGCGCCAATTAATCTTGCACGTCGTAAGTCTTTGATAGCTGCCGTGGATTGGAGTACAATTCTTCCGGTCCCTCGAGTCACTCGAGCCAGCAGCAGGTCCACCAACTTGCCGTATTTTCATTGGGCCAAGTTGTATGTTCAGTCCACGGCGTTGAACTTCCATTTAAACGTGGGAAAGGAATTGCCGAGGCACATGGATGACTGCGAATGCGTCACGGTGCCTCTATGCTTACCACACATCGGTTACCCACGCAACCGGGCTTTGTGTGGTGATGAGATAGAGCAAGAGCTACTACCAAGGAGGCTTATGTGTGTAAGCCCAATAACCACGGCGCCGTCCCCTGCACTTGGATGCTCTGATTTGTATTCCCTGCGGTTTTAAATTATTAACATCGTCGACTTCCAACATCAATTTTGAACATTCATCTTAACTAAAAAAACATTCAGTTATGTCAAATTTTGTTATCATTTGCTTTATCATTAGTAATATTTAAAATAGAACCAATAATTTTACATATTTGAACAATTTTTTTTAAATAAAATAAATGGCAAAAATTGTCAGAATCATATACCCCGGTTACTTACGGTCCGGAGTTACTCGACGGTCCCACTACGGTATACGGCCCACCTATAACGACCGGCCCAGGTTCTTCGTGGGCCGAGAGAGGATTCCCGCAAGACTCCACCAAGCCCAGCTCCGAAGGTCGGGCCCGCCCGAAGAAAGAAGACACCCGGACCCCCGAGGGTTGAGGGTTGCGTAACGACAAGGCTTACCACCCGACGGCCAAGTAACCGACTTACCCACCCGACCCGAGTCGGGCGACCGTCCCGCGACAGGTCTTTGCCAGTACAGAGATTTTTGACATTGTACAGTGGAGACAGGGAGGTAAAGCAAATGGTAAAGCTACCTTTGTTCCCTCAGCGATGGACAAAGGACGATCAGAGGACATCGATAAAGATAGCTGGCACTAGAAGACGGCCAAGTGACACGGGATCGCCAGAGGATCATTCTCGAAGATGCTGACGGCCCCGCTCGTCAGAGGCTGCCCAATTCTGTGGGCATCAAGCCAAGTTGTGGCCCCATCTGTCAGGGAGCCACCCGTTTCACCCCATTTGAAACCCTGATCCGGCTCCTATATAAGGGCCCCACGGGGACCCCGTACAATAAGTTTTTTAAGTTCATCAAGTTACGATACACACAACCGCATAGGCGCGCTAGGGATTTTGCTCGTGCGAAAGCCCTTCCGCCATTGTAAACCCCTCGATTATACACGAATTCATCATTTTCGACCCCTGGATGTAGGGTATTACACCATCGAGGTGGCCCAAACCAGGTTATGTTCTTAAGTTTTTAGTAAACTAGGCCACATTGGCAAGGAAGAAGAGCATTGTACCCCCTCCGTCTATGTAAATCGTACTGTGTCGATAAGCGAAACGCTGTAGTTGACGCGTCAGGTAGGGGATTTCGTGGTGTGCCTCGCTTCGTCATCGATGGCTTTGATTTTCGCCATGGTGGGAGAATCTTCGGTCCATCACCTTCGTTTCAGGAGCTTTACAGTAGCCATCAATCCGGACAGCTGTTCGTGACGTGTCCCTGTCTTTGCCACCGGCCAGGCCTTCCACTTCTGGAGCCTGGACTTCATCACCAACTCCGACGGCGAGCTCTGTCTTCGGGTGTCGCGTGACAAGCACACAGCTCGGAGTCGTCGAACCTGCACCGTGCTGGCTCATGATCCGACGCGCGAGTGCTTCATGCTGCATGGCACGAGTGCTAGGGGTACTCTCCTTGGCACAATGCCTGACGACGCCACGCCCGCTGGCGACACCTCGCCGGCGCATCGAGCAACCAACATCATTGAGGAGGCCTTGTGGCACAGAGCATCTGCTCAGAAGGCCAACTCTGTCCGCCAGGGGGGGTCGACGCACAAAGCGCCACCTCCGGCTGTCACCAACGTCCAAACCTGAGCCCACACCGCCTATCAGCAAATCATGGCGGCGGACACGCCAACCTTCGACCGCGCAATCGACAATGTGACAGTGGCTGTGAAAATCTCCACGAATCCATCACCTCGGTGCACCCCATGGTCATCGAGACCCATCATCGTCTGCGCACCTTCCTCGAAGTTACGCTCCAACAATAGGGGTGCGGGGCGCCTCTGCCTCCACCACCGTGATCCGAGGTCAGTAGCAGTCAGCGACAGTCCTCTCTAAGACTTAGCCCTGCTCGCGCGAGCCATGGCGGCTGGGCGGAGCAGTCAGACCCTCCACCCGCCACCATTCGACAGCACCTCGGTCCTAACCGTGATGCGCGCCACACCATCAACACTAGGCGACAGTCGAAGGGCGACTTCCACGTGGAACTCTCGGGTACTCCGAGCACCATCGCCGAGAACGAACTCTCAACTACCATGACCGTCGGCGCAACTACGACTACTCTCGGAGCCCAAGCCCCAAAGGGGTCGGCCCCGAGCCTTCAGGCACAACATCCGACACACGCGGTTTCCTGTACGCTTTTATGTGCCCACCAACATCATCAAGTATGCCGGTGAGTCGAACCCGACCCATTGGCTCGAAGATTACCACCTTGCTTGCCGTTCAGGAGGGGCAGATGATCTGTTTGCCATCCAGTACCTGCCACTCTTTTTGGCTGACTCGGCCAAGTGTGGCTTGAGCATCTTTCAGTTGGTTGCATCTGCGATTGGTCTAACCTTCACTGAATCTTCGTCGGCAACTTTCAGAGGACCTACACACATTCGGGGAACTCTTAGAACCTCAAGAACTGCAAACAGCAGTCCGACGAATTGCTCCGCGACTATATCTAGCGTTTTTCGCGCAAGCGGAACGAGGTGCCCGATGTGAGCAATGTTGACATCATCAACGCCTTCACCTGCGGCACCACCTCTAAAGCTCTCGTCCACAAGCTCGAGTGTAAAAACCCGCGCATGATGCGTGATCTCCTCGACATCGCCACAACCTTCACCATGGGGAGGAATCCATTCAAGCCAACTTCGACAAGGATCTAGGCAAGGACAAAGAGAAGTCCAAGTCCTACCGTCGCCCCGACAGCCACGATGACCGCGCTGGGGCGGATCGAGTGGTAAGAGGCCTATGAAGACCAAGCAGCACCGGGACGAGTTCGTGGGTGTCACCGAGCGACGGCCTCGACCCCAAACCAAGACGCCGCCCGACCACGACCACTTCTTTGAGAAGCTCCTCGACAAGCTTTGCCGGAATCACGCCACTCCAATCCAGCACCTCTACAAAGAGTGCCATCTGATGCAACAATTCTTGAAAGGTAACCTCCAGACCCAACAGCGCCAACCTCAATGTCCCGACCCTTCAGAGAAGGGCGCCAAGGAGAACATCGACCCAGCCGTTCTCGAGCCTGAGGGCTGCCTCATAATTTTTGGTGGGCCGTGGGCTTACGAGCCTCGATGCCGCCAGAAGCTGATCAGGCGAGAAGTCAATATCACCGACCTCGCCGTTCCAACCTACCTCAAGTGGTCGGAGGAGCCCATCACCTTTGACAGATCCAACCACCCAGACCGAGTGTTGCAGCCGAGGCACCTTCCTCTCGTGCTCGACCCATCATTTGCAACACGCGCCTCACTAAGGTCTTCATGGACGGCGGCAGCGCCCTCAACATCTTCTACATCGACACCTTGAACGACATGAAGCTCTCGTGGTCGGATATCCGACCGAGTCATGCTTCGTTCCACGGAGGGATCCCAAGGGACCACGCCATACCCTTAGGCCAAATCGATCTCCCGGTCCCCTTCGACAACCACAATAACTTCAGGACTTAGAGGCTCACCTTTCAGGTGGTCGATTTCATCGGCACGTACCATGCCATCCTCGGCCGACCCTGCTACGCCAAGTTCATGGCCATTCCCAACTACGTCTACCTCAAGCTGAATATGCCGAGGCCCAAAAGCGTCATCACCGTGGCGTCGTACATCAAGCAGGCGCTCGTCTGTGAGCAAAAAAGCTTTAAATTGTCCCTCGACTTCTCGAGGTCAGTCGAGCTTAAAAAGATCCGCAAGTCCAAGGGGTCAGCACCGGCCCCGACCCTCGACACCAAGCCTTCAACCTCCACATCCTTTGAACCTGACAGCGACTTCAAAGAGATCATCCTCGACGCGTCCGACCCCATCAAGAAGGCTAGGGTTGGGATAGTGCTCTCCAGCAAATAGGAAAGCGCGCTCGTAGACTTCTTCATGTGAAATCGAGACGCCTTCGCTTGGGCACCCTGCAACATGCTTGGTATCTCGAAGGAGGTCGTGAAGCAGTCCCTCAACATCAAGCCTGGATCTCGACCAGTGCAGCAATGACATCAACGCTTCGACGATGAGAAGAAGAAGGCCATAGGGGAAGAAATTACTAAGTTGCTCAATGCTAAGTTCAATCGTGCGATCTACCATACCGAGTGGCTAGCCAACCCTATAATGGTCAAAAAAAGAATAGAAAATGGAAGATGTGTGTTGATTATAGAGTCTCAACAAAGCATGTTCAAAGGATCTGTTTCCTTTGTCACGCATAGATCCGGTGATCGACTCCACCGCTGGCTGCGAGGCCCTTAGCTTTCTTGATGCGTACTTCGGGTACCATTAGATTTCTATGTGTGGTTTCGACCAGCCCACCACCTCCTTCATCACTCCATTTGGTTCTTTCTGGTGCATCACCATGCCATTCGGGCTCATGAATGCCGGCGCGACCTATTAGCGCTGCATGCAAAAGTGCTTCCACAACCAACTGGGTTGAAATCTCAAAGTTTACATCGACGACATCATCATCAAGACCCGAAAGACCGATGATCTCATCAGTGACATGGAGGAAACCTTCGCCAACCTCCGACAGTACTGCGTCAAGCTCAACCCTGAGAAGGGCATCTTCGGTGTCCCCTTCGGCAAGCTGCTTGGATTCGTCATCTTCGAGAGTGGCATCGAAGCCAACCCCGAGAAGATAGCCACGATCCTGAATCTCGGTCCCGTCAAGAATGTCAAGGGTGTCCAGAAGCTTACTGGGTGCCTCGTGGCCCTCAACCGCTTCATCTCCCAACTCGACGAGAAGGCAATGCCTTTTTACCGACTGCTGCACAAATCCGACCGCTTTACTTGAACCGCCGAGGCCCAGGAAGCCTTTGAGCAATAGATGACCCTACTGTCCACGTCGCCGATCCTCGCTTCGCCGACCCCTGGTGAGGTTTGGTTCCTTTACATTTCTGCAACTTCCAAGGTGGTCAGCACTGTCCTCATCGTCGAGCGCTCAGAGGAGGGTCGGGCTTTGAAAGTCCAGCGGCATATTTACTTCATCAGTGAAGTCCTCTTCGACGCCAAAACCTGCAACACGCAAGTGGAGAAGCTGATCTACGCCGTTCTCATCACCAAGCAAAACTACAACAATACATCGACAGCCACACCATCCAGGTGGTCACAAGCTTTCCACTCGAGGAAATCATCACCAACAAAGATGCGATCGGACGGATCGCCACGTGGACAATGGAGCTCATGGGTCACGACATCTCCTACGTACTGCATCAAGCCATCAAGTCCCAAGTCCTCACTGACTTCATCGTCGAGTGGAAGGAGGCTCAAGAGCTACTAACCCTTGCCGACCTCGAGCACTGGACCATGTTCTTCGACGGCTCTTCCATGCTTCGCGGGTGGCGTCGTCCGCATCTCTTCGAAAGACGACAAGTTTCGCTACGTGCTCCAGATCCACTTCTGCTCCTCAACAACGCCACCGAGTACAAAGCCCTTCTTCATGGTCTGCGGATGGCAATTACCCTCGACGTATGATGGTTTTACATCAAGGGCGATTCCGAGCTTGTGGTAAATCAAGTCATGAAAGCCTCAAGCTGCCGCGACCCAAAAATAGAAGCCTACTGCCAGAAAGTTCGCAAGCTCGAAGAAAAGTTCGACGGACTCAAACTCCACCATGTTCTACGCCGTGACAATGAAGCGGCCGACTACCTCACCAAGATGGCCCCAGGCTGGGATCTCGTCTCCGACGACGTCTTCCTCGAAGTCCTTGTCAAGCCAACTATCAATTTCACGGACGTCGAGACCGATCCTGCGCCTGACACTCCAGCTGGCGAACAAACCTCGACCCCGGATTGGAGGTCCTAACCGTCGTTCTCGACTGGTCTGACGACATTTTCGCTTTCCTTCAAGATGGCACCCTCCCGACCGACACCAACGAAGCCTAACGTGTCTCTCGATGAGATAAAGCCTATACCAGCGGTGTTCTAGAACTGCATCTCTCGGAAGGAGGGTCAGCACATCCTCGACGACATCCACTCAGGAATTTGCGGGCACCATGCTGCTCCGAGAACCCTGCTAGGGAAAGCTTTCTGCCAGGGTTTCTATTGGTCCACAGCAGTTGCCGATGCAGAACAATTGGTTCGCTCTTGTCGAGGTGCCAGTACTACATCCAGTAGACCCATCTGCCATCTCAAGAATTCCAGACGATCCCGATCACTTGGCCCTTCACGGTCTGGGGCCTCAACATACTTGGGCCTTTTCGTAAAGCGCTCGAGGGCTTCACCCATCTCTTTGTTGTCGCCGACAAGTTCACTAAGTGGATTGAAGCTAAACCGGTGCCTTGCATCAATGCCGGTCGAGCGGTTGAATTCTTCCATGACATCATCTGCCACTTTGGGGTTCTGAACTCCATCATCATCGATAACGGCGCACAATTTACCGGCTGGCAGTTTCACAAATTCTGTGAGGAGTATCACATCCGGCTTGACTTCACCTCTGTGGCCCATTTGAGGACCAACAGGTAGGTCGAGTGTGCCAACGGCGTGGTGCTCTAGGGGCTCAAGCCTTGACTCTACGACTACGTCGAGCGAGGAGCCGGTCGGTGGGCCCAGGAACTCCCTTCTTTGCTCTAGGGCCTACGGACGACCCCCAATTGAACAATAGGTTTCACCACGTTCTTCATGGCATTCGGCGCCGAAGCCATTTTGCTAACCGACATCGACTACGACTCCCAGCAAGTCCGAGCCTACAACGAAGAAGCATCAGAGGCGACATGGCAAGAGGCCTTGGACCAGCTTGACAAGGCGCGCGACATCGCCATCCTGCGGTCGACTAAGTACCAACAAGGACTTCATCGGCTACACGCTCGGCGGATCAAGGGTCAGGCGTTTAACATCGTCGACTTAGTCCCAAAAAGAGTCTAGACTAGGGTCGAGAAGCACAAGTTGTCACCACCCTGGGAAGGGCCCTATGTAATCAAGCAAGTCTAAGGCTCGGCGCTTACAAGTTGGCGACCGAGAACGGCCAAGAGCTCGAAAGCGCCTGGAACATCGAAAACTTGCGTCGTTTCTATGCATAATAAAATCAGATAAGTTTCTTAAGTATATCTTGTCTCTTTTTGTTCTGGGTGACGGCGCGCGGTCAAAAGGTTGACCCCCTGCCGCCCGCAGGCTATTTGAGTGTTCCATGCGACATGTTCACCAACCCAGAGACAAACTCGTTGGGCCCCGTTGTGCTGCCCCCGAAGCCTCCCGTCTTACGGTCAGTCCACGCAAGTCTCGAAGTTAAATCCCAACCCGCGCTAGCGTGAACCCCCAAAGTTCCCCCGGGTCGGCACGATTTAACCAAGAACAGCGTAGCGCTCCGATCCCCTCGTTTTCACTCTCAGGCTCCGCGACTCATTTTGTTTTAAGGCTCCAACCTGGTCCACGCAAGTTTCAAAGCTAAATCCTGACCTGCGTTGGCATGAACCCCGAACGTTCCCCCGGGTCGGCGCGATTTAACCAAGAACAACATAGCGGTCCGATCCCCTCGTTTTCGCTCTCAGGTCCGTGCCTCGCTTTCGTTTTAAGGCTCCAGCCTCGTTTCCCACGAGCCCTTTCTCCCGACCCGCGTCAAGGGCGCAGGTGACCCTTAGGGGTGCGAAGTAAATTCTAAGTGCTAGCGCTTGAGTACTTCCTCGCGGCTAATGATTGATGACTCAGGTTGGTGATGCCCTACGGCTGTAGTGAGCCCGACACTCAACCCTATGGGTTATACCTGGTCGCTTGGTCAACGTCCAACAGATGACAAAAAACACGAAGTCACTAAGAAAATTACATGGCACAAACAAGGGTCGGAACAAAATTTTCTACTGATATTTGATGAAAGATGTTTGAGTATATCATAAAGTCATTACAGGAAAATAAAAAGAAGACCTAGATCTACGGATTCTGAGACGTCCACCGCTTGGGACCACATATCTGCCATCAAGCGCACAATCTCTGCGTCCTGGGTGTCAGCAGCAAAGCCCTCAGAGATGCGCGCGAGGTCTACCCCTGGGTAATGTGACGCTGTCTGCGCCAAAGCCAGTGTCGCCCCGTCTTGGAGGGTGCCGGTCAACGCAGCGGCAACCAGCCCAGGCACGTACGACAGCACATGCTCTGCATAATCCGTCGAGACAGTGGTCTTGCGCACTTCAACGAAGATGGCCTAGAGCATGCGGCACACGGCCGCCATCAGGCTATGGAAGACAAGAGTCACGGCTGCAAAATAAAACAAAGATGAGTGGCCGACCCAAGATCGACACTTCAATGAACATTGTCTACAAGGTACGTAACATCGCGCTCTTTGGTGATGACGCTGGTGGCAGACTTCGCGTCCTCCACCATCTGCCTTGCGTGGGCCACTTCCTCGTCGGAAGACCGTCGCAACTCATTCAGCTCCGTGGCGAGGTTTGTGACCTCACCCTCCACCACCACGAGCGTCACCTCGGCGGTGGCCCACTGCTCCGCAGTCTTCTTCGTCTCCAGCTCCACTTCGTCGGCCCGCTGCTTGAGCTCTGAACAAGACAATCGACTTCAACTCCTAACTCCTAAGGCAAAAAGGGTAAGAAGTAGGGGTCAGGAAAGCAACCTTTACGAGTAATGGCGAACTTCGCGTCGGTAAGCTCCGCGAGATCTTGTTCTTCTCCTCCTGAGCTGCTCGGGTCTCTTCTCGAGCAGTCCGAGTGTCCTCTCGCGCCACCCGGACCTCGTCTCGAACGGCCTTGGCCTCCCGGTTGAGACAGTGGGCATTCTCCAATGACGCCTCGCGGCCGGCCCAGGCCCGCTCCAACATCACGTGAAGGGACTCCACCTCAGCCTCCAGCTCAGTATCGGTTAGGGGCTGACCCAACGATCGGAACAGAACCCTTTCTAAAAATACGTCTTAGTGTTACATACCAAAAGGTCCGTACCGGTAAAATTCTAAATTATTATGACTCACCCGAGACTTGCGCAGATTTGGATCGTCGAAGACATCGCGACCCTCGCCCAGCCTATCGAGCAATTTGCTCAGGCCTAGGCCGATGTAGTGTTGCAGGGCTTGCGCCACCGCTTCACTCGACGGGGTGTCCGTCACCGCCTGCTGCTCCGAGGCTGAGGCCCCGGAACCACTGGCTTCGACTACCACTGTGATGGCCCTCTCCGCCGCCCCTTCACTGCCTGCCATCTTCGGCTCCGCGGGTGCGGCGGATGGAGACGACACCTGGTCGCCTCCCCCGACTGCTGTCTCATCGCCCCCCAGGCACCTGTGACCGGGGGATGGGATCACTTCCTTCTTCGCAGCCTCTCTCCGACCCTCGGCATCAGTGCCCAAGGGGAAAGGCTATGGGTCTTCACGATGGCGGCCACGCCCTGACCCTTGACAGGGGCCATGGAAGATCACATGGCTTCTTTCACTACCAGCGCACCAGCTGGTGGGCTCTGCCGTAGAGTACTTGAACATGGTGGGGAAATTGGACTACAGCCGCCCTACAAAAAACAAACGAGATAAGTTCGCTACTCGGCTATCATTTACTTCGATAAAAAAAAGAATGCGATTGCAGGAACTTACGCCTTAGATCGGCAGACTGGGATGGTGCCGGTCATAGCCGATGACGGCTGCCTGGTCCTCGGGATGTGGGTTGTTGCTGCCGTTGCCACCCTGATGGTCGGCGCCACCGGGTGGACGACCGGGTTGACGGGAATGGCGCTCGTGGAGCCGACCTTGGCCCTCTTCAAAAGGGCCAGAGGGGCCAAGTTGGACTCG
The DNA here is from genome assembly GCA_001602315.1 of Zoysia pacifica. Taxonomy (NCBI): domain Eukaryota; kingdom Viridiplantae; phylum Streptophyta; class Magnoliopsida; order Poales; family Poaceae; genus Zoysia; species Zoysia pacifica. Next base: position 10,137 of record BCLH01000656.1, read on the forward strand.
GTATCTGACCCGCTGCTCCAGTCGCCGCCCGACTCCTCCGCCCGACTCTGTGTCCGACTCGCCTGCCACCTACGCGGCCAAGGACCTGATCAACGAGACCACCCGGCCTTGCCCGGCTGGAGGGCCTCTTTAGATTCCTCTTCTTGGAGCCGCCCGCGCAGGCATTCCCAGCGCACTTTGAAGTCAAGTCCGACGCCGATGGCCTCGATGCCCGAGTCGGGACCGGAGCTGCAGGGACGGTTGTCGAAGATCGGCCCATCACCGGAGCCGTCGGCGCCGGAGGAGAGGGGACGCCCGCGGGTACCGCCACCGGAACGCGCGAAGAGGACGCGCCCGTCTGCATCAACATCGACAGCGAATTAAACCGGCGTCTACGATAACTACGCTACAACGACAAAGACTGCGGAAGAAATCAACTTACCCGCGGACGTGCGGACAGCGGCCCCGGTCCTCTCGTGAGGTCCACCTCCTCGTACCCCTGCCACGAAGACGATGGCCACCTTGACGGCCGATAGCCCAGCGTCCCGAAGCTCATTGATCCGCTCAAGGTACGGCGTGAACGTTTGCATCTCCTCATTCGACGGCAGGGAGGTCCACGTCTCGATCGTCAGGACGGTCTCGTCGCGGAATGCCGGGAGCTGGGGGACGAGATTGGCGGCGTAGAACCACTCTTTGTCCCAGCCCTTCAGCTACTTCTTCAGCAGTACGTCGATGTATTCGCCCGACTGCGAACTTTGGATGCAGATGCTGGCGCACCCGGAGTGCCGGCTGTTGCGAGCACTACCTAGCCTCGTCATGTTGAAGAAGTACCTCCACAAGCTGGCGAGTGGAAGGATCACGAGATAGGCCTCCCAGAGTGTGATGAAGATGGTGACATGAAGCACCCCGTTCGGGTTGAGATGGTGAAAGCCGACCTGGTAGAAGGCGAGGAGATCACGGAAGAACTCGCAGCACGGAAGCCCAAGCCCGCGCTCGTGGAAGGTGACGAAGGAGACGACCTGGTTCGCTGCAGGAACTGGGACCAGCTGCTGCCACACCGCCCTCTCCAACAGATGGCATCCTGCTTCTGGATGAGCCCAACCTCCGCGCGATTCCACAGGTTGTCCTCAGACACAGTGGATGACTTCCACCCTGCGGCCATGACTCCAACTGCGACGGTGAGGAGGGAGAAAGTGAGATGAAAGAAAAAGCGCAGAGAGAGCAAGAGTGCAACAGAAAAGCACGAGGACGACGAAGGCAAGAGCACTGGTGGAGTGGATTTCAAAATCCCCTCCTGCCGCCTTTATACCCGAAAGAGGCGGATGGTTCAACCCCGGAACCGTCGGGCACCCGCTGTCTCCGCACCCCACCCACCGACGGGTGGGCTCGATGACTACTCTCGTTACCTCTACCGGTCAATGTGACGTCTGCCCGACTGCGCGCGCTTGCCAGCGCAGTTATTGCCTCATTGGCACCAGGTGGACAAGACGCGCGGAGCGGCGGTTCAACTTTTGAAAACCAATACCCACGCTCCATGTGGACGGGACGGGACCCGAGCTCAAACACCATGGCAGTCGATGCACCATGGCAGTCGATGGGTTGGCCGCCGAACTGTCCGACCCGACCCCTACCCTCAGGCGTTGGTCACGGAGTATGGCCAATTTGCTTGGCCAATCCCAGGCACAAGTTCTAATCATGAGCATACGACTGGCCCGACCGGTTCGTTCTAGGCACTCAACAGAAGCCCGGCCATGAGCGAAGCCGGTCCCAACCCTCGACGATCGAGGAATTCAAGTCCTGCCTGTCCGACCCGAATCATTCAAGAGCGAAGGGTACTTGCATTGAAACTTTCAATCAAACGCCCGATCAACCCTACAGATCGCCCGGGGGCTACGCCCTACAGGCGCGCTTGCGCGCCCCCATAGGACCGAGTACAACGAATAACGCATTAGATCTCCCGACCGAGCCTACAGATCGCTCGAGGGCTCGGGGGCTACACCCTAAGGGCGCACTCGCGAGAACCCAAAGGATCAACTGCGAAGAACAACGATTCAAGACCCCTTGACCAATCCTACGGATCACCCTTGGGCTCGCGGGCTACGTCCAACGGGCGCGCTCGTGCGCCCAGCAGGAACGACACAGAGGATCGATAGCAAAACAACTACAACAATGAATCAAACCCCCGGCCGACCCTCCGCTTCGCCCGGGGGCTCAGGGGCTACGCCTTATGGGCGCATTCGTGCGCCCCCGCAGGACCGACCAACGAAGATCAACTATGACGACCACTATGAATCAGCACCGCACTACCTCAACAGGATTACTAACGGTGCAGGGCTTGGGGGCTACTGTCGAGATTATATACCTCGGGTACTTACGGTCCGGGGTTACTCGACAATCCGACTATTGTATATGGCCCACCTACAACGACCATCCCAAGTTACTCGTGGTCCGGGAGAGGATTCCCGCAAGACTCCACCAAGTCCAGCTTCGAAGGTCGGGCGAGCTCGAAGACAGAAGCCAGCCCGACCCCCAAGGGTTGTATAACGACAAGGCTTTACCACCCGATGGCCAAGTAACCGACTTACCCACTCGACTCGGGGCCGAGCGACCGTCCCACGACATGTCCCTGCCAGTACAGAGATTTCTGACACTGTACAGCGGTGGCAGGTGGGTAAAGCAAATAGTAAAGCTACCTTTATTCCTCGGCGCTGGACAAAGGACGATCAGAGGACATTGACAAGGACAGCTGGCACCAGAAGACTGCCAGGTGACAGGGGATCGCCGGAGGATCATTCTCGAAGATGCCGACGGCTCCGCTCGTCAGAGGCTGCCCAATTCCATGGGCATCAAGCCAAGTTGCGGCCCCAACCGTCAGGAAGCCGCCTGTTTCACCCTATTTGAAACCCCGGTCGGCCCCTATATAAAGGCCCGACGGGGACCCTGTACAACAAGTTTTATAGGTTCATCAAGTTACGATACACACAACCGCATAGGCGCGCTAGGGATTTGGCTCGTGCGAAAGCCCTTCCGCTATTGAAAACCCCTCGATTATACACGAGTTCATTATTTTCGATTCCTGAACATTGGGTATTACATTATCGAGGTAGCCCGAACTAGGTTACGTTCTTGAGTCTTTAGTAGATTAAGCCACATCAATAAAGAAGAAGCGCACCGTACCCTCTCTATCTATGTAAGTCGTACTGTGCTAGTAAGCGAAACACCGACAAAGTTGATGCGATAAATTAATAGTATCAATATTTAAAACCAGAGGGAACAGCTGTAAGTCGACGGTCAACCGTCTGTTTCCTGATAGCTGTGACTTTACTCGGTTCTAAAAATTGTTATCCTCAGCTTTTAAACTAGCCGATGGAGAATAACCATTTCACGGAAGCGAGTGCGCTAAACGTGGCAAACTGTTTCGTCCCACTTGAACGTCAGAGCCAGGAAATCTCGGTCTCTCCCAACCTGTCTGTTCGTTCAGACATCAGTGAATTAGCTGTACTAGTCATAGCGAACGGCCGGTGGCATCTCCCACACATGAGATCTTGCCTTTCTCCGGGGCTATAGGAAAAGGTATTTTTTAAAGAAAACAAAATCAGATGTTGATGCGACAATATCTGATATACATACTCCCTCTATTCAGTTTTAATATTTTTCATTAAGCATTCAAAATTTATTCTAAAATATTTATCATTCTCATTTCTCACTACATCTATCTATTCTAATACCTTTTCTTACTTCTCAATATACCTCTCTGTCTCTCTTACTCTCTGTCTCTCTTACATGTAACTAAAATGAAAAATAAAAGTGAATAGAGGGAGTACGTACCTTGCAATCCCAGATAGGCCAATGGCTGGCATTGCATTTTTTTCCCAAACTGAGCAAGGGAAATTATCAGACAACCAGGCCAATCCCCTGACCCAACGTGTCATTACGCTACCTCCTACATTTATCAAACAATGCCGGCGGCTAGTGATCGATCCCAATAATGGCAAAAACAACTGTCCCGGCGCGTATCTCGAGCCGAGATTCTATACAAGCGGATAATTACTTAACTGTCAAGTATGATGCTGGCAGCGAGTTGTATCTCCCCGCGTGATCGGCGAAGTCTTCGTCCAGCCATGGGTCGATCATCCCCCAGCTAACTGTAGGGACTTGGAATACTTTGGGAGGCATGCCGTCCACGCGGGGCGATTCCGCATCAGTGAAGTCAAACGGCTGCTTGAAGCTGCGAGCTCGCGTCCCGTTAAGCTGTCGCTGTCACGGTTGGACTTGAGGTGCACGTAGAATCTCCGTAGCTGTGGGAGGATCTGAAGTTGGAGTTTTGGTGTTCACATGCTCTTCCTGTATGGATGGATGATATATTGACATGCGTGGTTGTATATATATGAATCATATCGATCCTCGGACGGCAAGACGAGTCTACCTGTCAAATTAAATGAGTAAATTTCACAAAACTATAGCTGCTTTATCAAAAATATCACAAAACTATAAATTTTAAAAAATATTTTACAAAACTATAGATTTAATATATTTATATATGATAAAACTAAATATTTAAAAAAATATATTACAAAGCTACATATTTTGTGAGTAGTGTATCACAAACTACAGATTTAAAAGTCATAAAATATGTAGTTTTATGATACATCACTCACAAAATATGTAGCTTTGTGATATATTTTCTTAAATCTATAGTTTTGTAATACATGGATACACTAAATTTGTAGTTTTATAAAACTATGTGTTAAATCTGTAATTTTGTGATAGTTTTGATAAGCTGGTTGTAGTTTTGTAAAATTTGCTCAAATAAAATTTATATTAAAACAGCATAGTTTCCATCTGATGGGATACAAACATAAGGTGTTTAGGACATTAAATGGCGTCACTGACGTATGAATGGTATATATTCTATAAAATGTTTTATACCGTTTGGAAGAATACTGTACATCAGAGGGCATATATTGAACATCGATATATATTTCCACAAGCATAGTATAAGATAATGCACTAAAAACATGCTCTTGGACAATTGGTTGATAACCTGAATAAAAAGCAATTTCATTTTTTTTAACAAGCTGCACGTTGGGGATATTTTGAAGCGTTTTCAGCCAAGAACGTTGTAGTACCACATACAACAGGTAACGTGGAAACAACTTGTACACTTGAGGTATTTTAAAAGCTCCCAACGTAGTGTCCTATCGGAATGTGTGTCTCTCGTAGCCGTCCTCTCAAGTGGATACGTACATCGCACCCTTAGTCAACGATTGCTAGTGCACATATCTCCATAAATAGCATTCACTCTTGCTGGCTCCCTGTCTACACCGCCAGTACTACACAAAAGTTGAGACGCCGCGCAGTCAGGAGAAGAACCGTATCAGTCATGGCCGGCGGCGAGGTGTCGATGTGCACGCCGGCGTTCGTGTCCCGGGTGGTGCAGAGCCGGTGGTTCGTGGTGTTCGCGTCCATGGTGGTCATGGCGGCGTCCGGCTCCACCTACATCTTCGCGCTCTACTCCAAGGAGCTGCGGTCCAGGCTGGGCTACAACCAGGAGACGCTCAACAAGCTCTCCTTCTTCAAGGACCTCGGCACCAACGTCGGCATCGTGTCCGGCCTCGTGCAGCAGGTGGCGCCGACGTGGGCCGTGCTCCTCATCGGCGCCGGCATGAACCTGGCGGGCTACCTCATGATCTACCTCGCGCTGACGGGGCGCACGGCGGCGCCGCCCGTCTGGCTCATGTGCTTCTACATCTGCTTCGGCGCCAACGCGCTCACCTTCTCCAACACCGGCGCGCTCGTCGCCTGCGTCAAGAACTCGCCGGAGAGCCGCGGCATCGTCATCGGGCTCCTCAAGTCCTTCGTTGGCCTCAGCGGCGCCATCTACACGCAGCTCTACCTCGCCATATACGGCGACGACGCGGCCTCGCTTGTCCTCCTCGTCGCCTGGCTGCCCGCCGCCTTCAACATCTTCACCGTCTACACCATCCGAGTGCTGCCCTTCACCCGCCGCAGCGGCGGCGGCAAGGCGTACAACAAGCCGTTCTACCACTTCCTCTGGCTCTCCATGGTCCTCGCCGGCTACCTCCTCGTCATGATCATCCTGCAGAAGCAGGTTCACTTCACGCACGCCGCGTACGTGGTCACCTCGACGGTGCTGATCATCATCCTCTTGAGTCCCGTTGGAGTGGTCGTCAGGGAGGAATACAAGGCTGTCTCCCAGCTCGAGCAATCCCTGCAGCAGCCTCCAACGGTCGCCGTAGAACAACCAACGACGGCGAGCGACGCTAAGAAGGAGAACGACGATGATTCGTCGCCACCTTTATGCGGCGGCGGTGGCATCGGCTGCATCACCAACATGTTCAAGCCGCCGGCGCTGGGGGAGGACTACTCCATCATGCAGGCGCTGGTCAGCGTGGAGATGCTGGTCTTATTCGTGATCTCCGTGTTCGGCATCGGAGGCACGCTGACAGCCATCGACAACATGGCACAGATCGGGCAGTCGCTGGGCTACCCGCCCAAGAGCATCAACACGTTCGTCTCGCTCATCAGCATCTGGAACTACGCCGGCCGCGCTGGCGCCGGCTACATCTCGGAGATCCTCCTCGCACGGTACCGGTTCCCGCGGCCACTGGTGGTGACGGCTGTCCTCCTCATCTCCTGCATCGGCCACCTCCTCATCGCCTTCGGCGTGCCGCAGTCACTGTACGCCGCGTCGGTGATCATCGGGTTCTGTTTCGGCGCGCAGTGGCCGCTGCTGTTCGCCATCATCTCCGAGGTGTTCGGACTCAAGTACTACTCATCGCTCTTCAACTTCGGCTCCGCGGCCAGCCCCGCCGGTGCCTACGTGCTCAACGTGATCGTCGCCGGGCGCATGTACGATGCCGAGGCAGCAAGGCAGCACGGCGGCGTGGCCGTGGTCGGGGACAAGATCTGCAAGGGGGTGATGTGCTTCAAGCACGCCTTCCTCATCATCACTGGGGTCACGTTCGCTGGCGTGCTTGTGTCTCTGATCCTCGTGTGGAGGACGAGGAACTTCTACAGAGGCGACATCTATGCCAAGTTCAAAGTGGCACCAACGGAGGCGGGTGGGAGCAGCAACGGCGGTGTCGAGATGGCGAAGGGGGCGGAGGAAGGGCCTCAGGAGGAGAAGAGGAAGAAAGAAGTGGTTAACCAGGACTTACATTAGCTCGGTTTGATTAGAACAGTTAGTTTGTAATCCCTGTCCTTCAAACACTCGCTGTGGGCTTGTCTATGGAACACACAAAATTGTTTTTTTTAAAGAAACTTGTAAACAGTTTGACCCCAAGAGTAAGTGGGTAAAGATCCAAAACTGGAACAAATGTAACACGATATCATGTCACAAAAGTTAAACAATTTATGTTTGTACGACAATCGTGCATGTATCTTTTTATATGAGCTAAGTGTCCTGCATTTGTGAACCCAACGGCAATGTCAACTAGTGACTCAGGTAGTTTTTAAAATAAAAAAAACCTAGTGACTCAAGTCACATTGACTAGCAGAGTTACTGAAATTTACCTCTGCGGGGCTACAAAGTGTGGAACCGTCAAAAGACTGATGGTTAATTAATTACTACTTCCGAACAAGCATTATGCTTATTGCAATGATTTCAGTACTCTGGTATAAGTATGTATAACTGTGTCTCCATTTTTGTGCTGCTAAAAATTGAGGGGCTCAGAGCAACCAGATTCGTCAAGTGCAAGTCTTAGAAAGTTAAATAAAACCTATCAGAAGTTTGTCCCCCGAGCTGTTTCTCATCCAATACACCCAAGAGCATGTTAAGAGTCACGTACGGAAGAAAATACTTACTCTCTCTGCTCTATTTTATAAGCCGTTTTGCATTCGGATACAAAAATTAAAAATAAAAATAAAAAAGTGAGATGTTATGAAAATAAAAAAGAGAGAGATAGAGTAGAGATATATTGAAAAAGAGAAAAAAATGTTTTGAGAAGTAAAAATGACTTAAACTCGACAAGTCTGAGTTATAATTTGGGACAGAGGGAGTATTGTATCTAAGTACCGCCACATATAGCCAAGATCTGATCAGTCTACACAGCCTATGGTAACTGAATTAAAACGGTGTTTGCTGATACTTGTTCGTTTATCAGACACGTGGTAAGATATAGTATGTAAAAGGATACAATGGAACATTTTAATCTAAATAAAAAAGTAATGAATAAAACAAGATTCAAAGCTGAAGTCAGATGCAACCTAATCTAAAACGTTACAATATTGAAAACAAAAGGCAGATACTTTTGCCTGAACAGTCATCACCAACCATGCAGATTTTTGAACTTGGCAGCATACCGTAAGTCAACAGAGATAGTGAAAGAATG
>BCLH01000656.1:27219-39102 GCA_001602315.1 Zoysia pacifica
GGGGGGGGGGGGAGGGGAGAGGAGAAGGGGGAAGGATGCAGTCACCCACCAATGCGGCCGCTTCTGGTTGCTCTAGTTTCCAACAAGGAAGGGAGGACGAAGGTGAAGCAGATGGAAGAGCAGATTCATTGGAGAGGAAGGCAAGTTCCAGCCGCTGCCGCTGTTTCTAGGTGCTGATCCTCTCTTCTCTCTCTTTCTCTCTTAGATCTAATGTTTGCTGTGGCTGACACAGTGGCACCCTCTTTCTTTGCCGCCCGAGCGCACCTGCTCTTTTTTCCGCCTGGCCACGTGCGCGCACACTCTTTTCCTGCTTCCCACGCGGCTTCCTGTATGGCGTCCGCTCAGCAGCCTTAGGTCTCTAGAGGACGCCTAACCACGCTAAGGCGACGCCTAATCGCATGTGGCAGACGCCGTACCCCCTCTGTCAAAGGCGAGCGGGACGCTCGACTCCGTTCCTCACCTGGACGCCTTGGTGTTGCCTAGGCAACGCCTTAAAAACTATGATCATGCCTAGCAGTTTATCAATTATGATGATTGGTTTCTTTCTCCTACCTTACCCTACTCACTCTCGAATGGATTCTATCCAATCTAACTTCTTTTTGGCAAGAGGCTGAAAGGAAGCAGAAGTTTCATATGATGAATTGGGAGGCTATTGCGAGGCCTAAGGAGTACGAAGGTCTTGGCATTTTAAATACCCAGCGTATGAATGAGTGTCTCTTAAATAAATGGATATAGAAGATTGTGGGAGGATCTTCCGACTTGTGTTGCAGACTACTTCAAGCTAAATATATGGAGGTTTCTTCCAATCCCATGGCTTTGGGGAGTTGCAATTTTGGCGCGGTCTTCACAAAGTTAAACATTTTTTCAAATGGGGCGCAATCTATGAGATTCGCGATGGGCGATCAACGAAGTTTTGGATGGATGTTAGGTTGGATCAGTACCTCTAAAATTAGTCTTCCCCCGTCTATTCAACATTTGTGATAGGCGGATGCCCGTGTGTGTGAATGTTTTGTTAATGGCATGTGGCTACCGCGCTTTTGGCTCCAATTTGGAGATACTGAAAGAGAGAAGTGGGAGCTTCTCTCCAATTTACTTAGGGACCTATCGCTGGACGAGTCTGAGGATAAAGTGATTTGGGCCCTGGATAAGAAGAGAGTTCTACCCGCTCCCTATATAGATTCCTTTCCTGCAAGGTGTCATGAATGGGTATCTAACCCATATTTGCGAGGGACATGTTCTGCTAAAGGTGAAAGTTTTTATGTGACAAATGTATTTTGACAGGTTACCCTCAGGTATTAAATTACGTTTAAGAGGGGGGGGGGTGTAGTTATCGATGTATTATTTGTGGAAGGTTGGAAACCACTGACCACATCTTTTTGAGCTGCCCCTTGGCTATTTTTGCATGGTGCGTCATTTGGGACTGTTTTGGCTAGGAGGGTTTTCCCCGGAATGTGGGGGAGTTTTGGGCTCATAAGTACTTTGCCAAAGTTTCTCCTTCAAAATCTGTTGGATTGGTGTTTTTTTGCAGGTGTCTTTTTGGTGATGTGGCACATCCGGAATAAGGTGAGCATTGAAATGCTTTTCTGGGGTTCCTCTGATGGTTTGTTTCTTGGATTATCCTTTGTACAGAAATGGTTGGTGCTATTGAAAGTGTAAAGATCAAGGACACCAAGAAGAGGTGTTGAATCGGTGGACTTATAGCACTAATTTCATTACGAACTAAAACTATAAGACTTGACCGCAATGGATGCAAACTTAAACAAGTCTAGTAGACCAAGACGTCTAACAATGCAAGTAATATAAAAACAACAACAAGCAAGCACTAGCATGATAGCCACCAAGAGAAATCAAAGAACAACCTATCACACTACTCAAACGGTAAGTAAATGCAGTAAGTAAAGAGAGTGAGATAGAGAGTGCTCAGTGATTTTTTCCTGAGGTATCAGAAGGTAGGCGCCTTCCTCTAATCCTCATTGGACCATTCCCGTTAGAGTCTTGGTCTCTCAAGTCGTTCTTCGAATGATGCTCACAAGGATACGCTTCACTCTCAAAGTGAAGACAGCGGCAGTCCGGTTGTCGCACACAATACCCAAACGCTAAAGCAAGCCTCTAAGACTTGAGCGCTCTCTCTTGGTGTCCCTTTCGAGCGGGAGACTCGAAACTACATATAAACCGTTGAGACTTGATGTCATAAAGCTGACTGCTTTATGCAATCAGCGGACTGTCTGGTAACCCTTCTTCCTCCTCGGCCAGAGAAACATCTTCTCTAGAATTCATTTTATAGGACACCAGACTGTTCGGTGACTTTTTTTTACTCCTAGATACACCTTCTCTGGATTTCAGTTTCTGGCTCACCGAACTTTCTGATCATTACACCGACGGAGTGTCTGGTGACTGTTCCTCCTCGACTCCAGAGTGCACATCTCTCTAGACTGGCTCTTTCAGGGTTCATCGGACTATCCTTGTCATCTATCAAGCAACTCTTCCTCTAGGGTTCATCCTTGTCATCCACCGGGGAAGCCCATCATATTGATGTAGAATTAGCAGGGTAGTACCTACAACACAACCGTTACCTATAATTATTCATTCAATCATCAAAATCAATTCATACCTTTTAGGGGACTTCAAAAGTGATGACGTTAACAATCTCCCCCTTTTTAGTGATTGTTGACAACCATAGTAATTACAAACAGTCCAAACGAGATGAAAGAAGATAGAGAATAAAATACATCTCGAAAAAACACTTACCCCCTTACCTTGTTGACTCCTCATAAATTTTTTGCAAGAGTTCCCCTCCTTTGTCATGGGTAGGAAGCGTTGCTCTCCTCTGATTCTCCTCCTGTTTGGTGGCTCTCTCTTCCCCTTTGTCATTTAAACATCCAAAAAGATGGCACCAAGGAAGCAAATAGAGAGGGAGAACACTAGTTTGACAAAGAATAGTGCACAATAGAGAATGAGATGGGAGCGCACATGCACAAAGAAACCTACAAAACAGATAAAGTACTAGGAGCTATACACAAAAAAACCACGGGGTTAGACTAAAAACCAAGTACATTTCAATGAGCTAAAAGAGTCAAAAGAAACACAAGCTCATCAAAATGTCACAAAGAGCCAAAGAAATCCAGAGCCCTAACTACCCATCAACGGCCTCCCCCTAGATAGCTAGCTCTCAGAACGATACACCTCATGTCTCTCACCCAACTCCTATAGAAAATCTAATTCTGTGCAGCTGAAGAGCTGGGTGCAATGACAGTCAGAGGCTGCTCCTCTGCTAGTTGAGCTGTTGATGCTGACTTGTCTCCTCTTGGCTACTCAACATCATCGAAAGCAATCATGCCTGAGAAAAACGTCGAGATGGCTCCTTGCCCTCAACTAAAGTAGGTTGATCTGCACTGGCAAGGGCCTGAGCTGTCTCCTCTGGTAAATATTCGGCCTCAACCAAGATATCTACATTTGAAGCTCTGGGCTGCTCGACTGTGGTTGCTGCTAGCTCTATCTGTGAAGCTTCTAGCGGTGGCTCTGTCAAAGCTGACTCAGCAGTGGTAGCCTAGAAAGAAAGAATTTTCAGAGCAAGCGAAGAACTACTTACTGCTGTCCCTGACTCTAATGCCGATACTGACACTTTCGGCTCAGCTGAAGCAAATAGCACTAACATAGAGTATGAGAAAACTGGAGAGAACTGAGAAGATGTAACTAGAACACTGACCCCTTCAGCAGTCGTGACTGTGTTGGCTGCCCCAAAAGGTACAAACAATGAACGCGGGTGCTGAGAGTAGTGTATTGAAGGTGGACTGTTGCTGCTGATGCTGGCTCTGGCTCTGCAACTCAGAAGTGAATGCTGGCACTGAAGAATACTGAGGCTGAGGTGTAGTAGGCTGGAGTTGTGAAGGCAGGAGACCTAGTAGCGTAGTTGTTAGAAACGTTGGAAGAGGTGGCATACCAGTCTCCTAAAGATAAGACGCGATAGCTTCAAAACCGGCAGGCATATCCGAAATAGCCACTGCTATCTCCAACTAAGTGCACTGCGACCTCTCATGAAACTCCCTGTCCTGCTGTCTCCTCTCCTCTGCAAGCTCTCTCTCCATCCGAAGCCGCTCCTCAATATGGAGGAGGCGCTCGAGTCAGATCCTCTTCTCAATCTCGAACCTATCTCGGCAAATAAGCTTTGTCTGCTCCGCTTGGAATCTCCTCTTCTCCTCCTGCTCTGCCTGAATAGCATCCAACTTGGCAGCAAGATCAGAGTCAAGTGTAGTAAGATAGGTTGGAGTCTCGGCTAGACATGGAGCCTCAGGGCTCCCAGCACCCGACTGTGCTCCCTCGGGAGCCTCCGTGTCAATATCCTCTGGGGCTGTGGTCTTCTCTCCTCTAGGGGTGCTTTGATAAGCTGAAACCCGTAGAACTTAGAGTCAGATGGCTCAGCTGGACTGAAGAAGGTGGTGATCTCTAGCAACGCTGAATACTCCTCCTCAGTCATAACTCTGGCTCTCCTCAACAACAGACATATGTAGGGGGCAAAAGGTAACTATCGAGCGCCAATTCCCTCAAGCACTCGTTCTCTGTCAACACTCTAGAGCTCAACCCCAAGGTGTTGATTCGGCCTCATCAAGCCGATACAACCAAAGGGAAGAACGTGATCATCGGAGATGAGATGCCTGTTTTTCCAAGTGAGAAGGGTGCCTCTAGGAAGGTGGTGCTCGAGAAATTCTCCGATTGTCAAGAGTCTCTAAAAGTCATCATCCAAGGCTCTAGACCCAGGGTCAAGCTCCACAGCCCAAGATGATAAAGTTGAAGAATCCTGAAGTGGGCAAGTGGAAGGTGAATGAAGGCAAAGCCACGGATCGAAAGATGAGGCTTAAAAGTGCCTTCGACCGGCTAATGGCTAAGTACAAGAATCAAAAGACCGATTTAAATAATCGGTCTATGAAGCGATCAAGATCACCGCCTAGCGAAGACTGATTAGGAAGGAGATGAGGCCAACCATGAATGTGCACGGGTCTCCTCCCCCTTTTCCTCCATATGGCCTCGGAGTGCTGTCGCCGTGGTTTCATACTATGCCTTGCCCACCGTTCCCGATGTGACATCCATACATGGGACCAGGGATACCCGTGCCACCGATGCCTATACCACCAAGGCCTTTCACCGATGACATACCCACTATTTCATCTGAGGTGGAACGGATCGAGAGGAGATGTCTTCACGAGGCTCTCCAACCCTATTTCAGATCGGACGGATTCTTGACCGATCAAAGTTTAAGGAGGGAGCTCCACCACCGCACCTAAGCAAGAGTGGCGCCTGAAGCAAGGTAACGAACCTGCTCCCTCCACCGTTGTTCATCAAGAGAGTGCATTCGAAGCTGTCGTGAAAATCGGCACAACCGATGTCAAAATCGAGAGAGTCTTCATGGGGTCGATCACTTTGGATGATTTGGTCAAAAAGGCCTCCCACGACCATAAAGCTAGCAGCAGCAGAAGCTCCTCCATGTACACACAACCGAGGTGACGTCCACTTGGCTTGACCCTCACTCAAAAGAGGAAGCTGTAAAGGCTGCACCTTCGGAAGATGCGAGAATAGGAGGCGAAAAAAAAGAGAGACGAGATCTTCAATGAGATCAAGCCGATGGTCCCTCAAGGTAAGCAAGGGAGGGTTAAAGAGCCCGAGGCCCCTACTCCACCGGTGAAGGAGGAAGCGGAGGCTACACCGAAGCCACTTAGTTTGGCTGACGCTGTCTTGAGAGAGGACTCCACAGTGCCCTCGCCCATGGGAAACGTCGATATGTTCGAGATCGACGACGATGACCTCTTGGATTACAAGCCTACACCGCCTTGGGAAGGCATTGATATTAACACCATTTACTTATCCCTTTTTGATTATTCGCTTGTAGAGGAAGAAGTCATGACACAATTCAACTTTTAACCGAAATTGCTATCTTCAAAAGGCCCAAGGAATCCGAGAACCATTTGAAACCCTTCTCGCATCCAGACCAACCGAGAGGTCATATTAATAGCTCACTAATTTCTCGCATGCTTGTAGACGGCGGTGCTATTGTTAATCTAATGTCGTATTCTTTGTTTAAGAAGCTAGGTAAGGCCGATGATGAGCTCATCCGGACCAACATGACTTTGAACGGTGTGGGAGGAGCAGACTCTATCGAGGCTAAGGGGGGTCGCTTCTATGGAACTCACCGTTAGAAGCAAGACCATAGCTACCTTGATCTTAGGACGTGATTGAATTTATGCCAATAGACGTGTTCTTCTACCTTACACAAATTCTTGATACAACGGATTGGTGATGATATAGAGGTTGTTCATGCGGATGCATCGGCTTATATTGCTATGGCTGAATCATCTTCTTTGCCGCAAGACACCGTCTAGTGTTTGACCGGTTTAGACTTGACGGATTATAATTTTTTAGCGTGACTAGAGATGGTTTTGTACTGGTCAATGTCAAGCCGATGGAGAATCGACTCAACTATATAATGTGATTTAATAGATTCAAATCTTGATTGGTTGCAAAAGAGAGTGGAACACTATCGGTCCAATACGAACGATATGTGCAAAGCTATCGAGGAAATAGAAGATATGGATAAGTTAGAACAAGGATTCACATCGGTGGATCCTCTTGAGGAGGTGAACCTTGGTAGCGATGATAATCTGAGACCAACTTATATAAATAAAAATCTGAAAGCCGATTATAAAGTGAAGTTAATCGGTTTATTAAAAAAATATCTGAACTATTTTGCATGGTCTTATAATGAAATACTCGGGTTGAGCCACGAGCTAGTTGAGCATTGGCTTCCAATAAAATATGGTTTTAGACCTTTTAAGCAACCGTTAAAGAGGTTTAACCTAAATATGCATGATTGAATTAAAGAGAAAATTAACCGATCACTTGATGCGAAATTTATAAGGCCTTGCAGGTATGCGGAGAGGATCTTCAACATCGTGCCGGTGAAAAAGAAGAACACCGGTAAGATTAAAGTTTACATTGACTTTAGAAATTTGAATAAAGCCACACTTAAAGATGAGTATCCTATGCCCATAGCCGATATATTAATTAATGATGCTTCTGACCAAAGAGTTATTAGCTTTCTAGATGGTAATGTAGGATATAACCAAATCTTCATGGCGAAAGAGGATATGTCTAAAACTACTTTTTAAATGTTCAGATTTTATAGGATTGTTTGAGTGGGTTGTCATGACTGTTGGCTTAAAGAATGCGGGTGCCACATATCAAAGAGTCATGAACTTTATCTTTCATGATTTGCTTGGTGTTATCATAAAAATTTATATAGATGATGTGATGATCAAATTGGCCGCTTTAGATTCTCACTTGGCCAATTTGCAACTTGCCTTAGACCAAATGCGTCATTTTAGGTTGAAAATAAATCCGCTCAAATGTGCTTTTGGTGTATCAGACGAAACATTTTTAGGCTTCAAATTCATGAAAAGGGCATAGAGATAGATCCTAAAAAGATAGAAGCAATTAGTAATACGCAAGCGCCTACATGTAAGAGAGAGTTGCAAAGCTTCTTAGAAAAAGTGAATTACTTAAGGCGATTCATTTGTAACTTGTCGAAAAAGATTAATGCATTTACTCCTATTCTTTGGCTAAGGAATGAAGCCGAATTTACTTGGGGGGCAAAACAGCAAGAAGCTTTTGAAAAGATCAAAGAGTATTTGTCTTCGCCCTCGGTGCTTAGGGCGCCTAAGGGAAGAGTCCTTTTCCGTCTTTATATAGCAGCGAAAGTTGATGTGTTTCGTGATGTTTTAACAAAAGAAGCCGAAGGAAAGGAGTACGTGATCACCTATGTGAGCCGACGGTTGGTGGATGCGAAAACAACGTACACTCTCATCGAAAAACTATGTTTTATTTTATGTCATGCTTGCACCAAGTTGAGACATTATTTGCTATCTAGCACTTATGTGGTCGCTTGTCAAACTGATGTTATTAGACATATGTTGCATAGGCCGATTTCTAGTGGTAGGCTTGGTAAATGTGCTTATAAATTGATCGAATATAATTTGGCTTATGAATCGTTGAAATCCATGAAAGGCTAAATTGTTTCTAATTTTATTGTTAAACATTGGATTGATTTAGAACATGATCTAGGTATTGTTTATGTTACTTATACTCTTTGGAAGTTATATTTTGATGGATCAATTTATAAAGAGGGTCAAGGTGTCGGTGTGGTTTTAGTATCTCCTCATGATGCACACTTTGAATTTTCAAACCAATTAGAGTATGATTGCACAAATAACCAAGTCGAATATGAAGCATTGTTGTTCAGTTTAGAGATGTTGAAGTCCATGGGGCTTAAGCATGTAGAGTCTTTCGGTGATTCGTAGTTAGTAGTGTAACAAATTTCTGGAAATTTTCAATGCTTTGATGGATCATTGAATGCTATCTTAGATAAGTGCCTAGACATCATTAAAAGAATGGATGAATTCAATATACATCATGTGTCTAGGCTAGAAAACAGTGAAGCCAATGAGTTGGCTCAACAAGCATCGGTTACAATGTTAGTAAAGGCAAATTTTTAGTCAATAAGAAACTGATGCTTGAGGTGTTGAAATTAGACCGTTTGGACACTAAGATGTCAATCCGTGATAGTACCAAATCGTTTGATTGGAGTTCACCATAATTTCATACATTCATAGCCCAACCCAAAATGTAGATAGGAAAGTTCAGCATATGACTTTTAAAAATACTTTGATCGATGGTGACTTATATCGTCGAATGGGGGATAATTTTCTTTTGAAATGTTTGGATGATCAAGCTAGAGTAGCTATGAGGGAAGTTCATGGGGCATTTGTGATACGCATCAATCGGCTCTAAAAATAAAATGGTTGTTAAGGAGGGCTGGATTCTATTGACCAATCATGATTGTCGATTGCTACCGCTACTACAAAGGATGCGAAGAGTGCCAAAGATTTGAAAATATTCAATTAGCACTCGTAGCCATGATGAACCCCATTATAAAACTATGGTCATTTTGAGAATGGGGATTGGACTTCATAGAGAAAATACATCATCTATTTTCGAATGGACATCGTTTCGTGTTGGTCATGACGGATTAATTAACCAAATGAACCGCAGCGGTGGCTCTCAAGAACATGACGCACAATGAGGTAATTAATTCCTTACCGAGCATATTATTAATAGATTCGGCATACCTCAAACTTTAACTATCAACAAGGGTACTTTCTTTACATCCGATCATGTTAAAGAGTTTGCCAAATTCTACAGAATTACCGTACTCAATTCATCCTCATATTATGCTCGAGCCAATGGTCAGTCCGAGTCTTAGTAACAAAATGTTGATTAAACTCATTAAGAAAAAGATAGAGGACCATCTCAAGAGATGGCATGTAGTCTTATCGGAAGCATTGTGGGCTTGTCGGATATTTAGTCATAGACCAACTTAGGTAACGTCTTATGAACTTACATATAGACAAGACAAGAGGCCGTTTTACCTGTCGAGGTAAATCTAAGAGCTCTAAAGTTAGCCAAACAAAATGATTTATCCACTGATAAGTATAGAACTCTAATGCTAGACAATATCGATGAAGTCACCTATAAGCGTTTAAATTTCTTAAAAGAAATTGAGAGAGACAAGGCTCGAGTTGCTAGAGCCTACAATAAGAAGGTGAAAGTCAAAACTTTTCAGGTGGACGAATTGGTTTGAAAAACTATTCTTTCTGTAGGCTTAAAAAGCAACAAGTTCAAAAAATGATCTCTTAGAAAAGGCCATAGCGAATAGTAAAAGTCATCGCTGAAAACACATACATATAGAAAAATATTCGCAGAGAATCATTGCCTAGGGCCCTTAACGACCGATACTTGAGAAAGCATCATCCAAGTGTGTGGCAAGAAGTGTAAGAGAAAAGTGGCCGATGTGAAGAACATTGTTGCTAAAGTTGAATACAATGACCGATGAGTCAAGAGAACCATCGCCCTTAGAGGTTTTTGAGTGCTTAAATATTTTATAGTGTAGGAAAATAGAGAGGCATATGTTGACACCCAAAAATCACAGAGCCATAAGAGTATCCGGCATGTTGCCGAAGTGTCCGATGAGTTCTCTCAAGTTCGGGCACTTAGCTCACTGGAATGTCCGGAACGTTGCCGAAGTGTCTGGTGAGCCCTCTCGGATTCGGGCACTTAGCCCACTGAAGTGTCCGGCACGCTGCCGGAGTGTCCGGTGAGCCCTCTCGGGATCATGCGCTTGACCCACCGGAGTGTCTGACACGCTGCCGGAGGGTCGGGTGAGTCCTTTCAGGTTCGGGTATTTAGCTCTCCGAAGTATCCGACACGTTGTCAAAGTATCCGCTGAGCTATCTCGAGTTCTCGGAATTACACAACGGAACCTTTAACATCTTACCGGAGACTCCGGTCACCATAGTGTCTGACACTTTATTGGAGACTCCGATAATACTGATTTAGAAAAGTTTTCAGCAGATTGATTTTACTTTCTTTCCTAACTTATGTGATTAGTTGCCCTGTGGAATAAGACAATTGCTCCTTTATAAAACAGAGACCCATGACTGGTTAAAGATAATCCCAATCGAACCTATCATTTTATCTTTATATTTCATTCTCCTCTAAATTCTAATCCCTTTATTCGACTCTTGTGCTGTTCTTCATTTGTCCCGACGATGTTTGAAGATGATCCAGCTAAACTCACCGAGCTCGAATCAACTCTAGGATGATCCTCTTCTGACGGAGTCTCTCACGAGGCGGGATTTTTCAGACGCTACCAAACTCAGCATTAAAGAAGCGTCGACGTTCCCGCGCACGGACTTAAGAGCGGCTGTGTTAGCCCGCGATCCATTTCAGTGTCAACAGTATCACAGGTGGCTAATATATGTGCTGATAATTAATGTAGACACCCGGTGCTGATTAGTGATCGCGGTTCTAGGTATTCGTACTGATGAAATTGTGGTTTGCGAGTACTCCCTGCTGTTGCCGTGTCATGCTGCTGGTTGGCAAGTTGGACTCGTGAGGGCTCGCGGCTTCTCCAGCCCGTGCGTGCTTCATTCTCGCATTGCTTCGGACCAAAGGATTAACGAGTGGTAGTCTGCCTGCATCTCGTTTGCAAGTGTGCAGTGCATCCGTGCGTACGTGCGAGTACGGTGAAGATGGTGCAGCGGTGCAGGTGACACGTTTCCTCGGCTGCCGTTGCTCTAAACTTAATTTTCCACACTTGTCACGTACTCCTATGCTACTATCTCAATTTCAAAATATAAGTATTTTTAAGTTTGAATAAAATTAAATTCTTTTTTTACTAATAATATAATCCGGATGCCCATACTAATGCTACGGTCTAAAAAAATATTAACTTAAGATAATAATATATTAATATTAAAATTTGAAGCTTCTCATTTTTTATTATAAATTAGCGGATAGATGGCAGCAGCGAGATGCAATTTGTGGGACGATCCGAAATGAATTTGTTTTGTTTTTTAACAACTTTCTTTGCATCTCATATATTTGTCTGTGTTAGTTATATTTTGTTAACTAACAATGTGTGACGTTCTTGTGGACCCAAGATCTGAGAGATTCAGAAGAGTCCGTCCGTTAGATTTGTAATAGGTGTCTGTGAATAGATTTTATCGATCAAATTTATAAAAAAACACAACTCTGAGTGTATTTTTTTATATGCACGAAGTCTAACCCATCTCTGTTGGAGATGTTTTAACAGCTGTAGTTTTTAAGAGCATCTCTAATAGTCATGTATAATTGGTACTACTAAAAACTAGTTTTTGGTTGTTCAATAAAAATATTGGGAGAGAAAAAAGTGACATCCTCCAACAATTCCCAATAATCAAACCAAAAATTCATTTTGAATCTGCCACGTCATATTAACATCCAACTTCTTCCTCCAGC
>BCLH01000656.1:39112-55087 GCA_001602315.1 Zoysia pacifica
ACGAGTGGTGGATTGGGAGTGCGAACTCGTGGACAAATGTGGGGAGGTGGAAGCGGAATTTAGGGGCAGACCAATGTTTAGGGTTGTTTAGGGATCAATTTACATTGCTATTGGATATGCTCTGAGTAGAGATCTAAAAAATTACATAATATCTAATATAAAAATATACTTTTTACGAACGCTTATTTCATGATGAATCCAGAAAATATAATTTTTATATGATAAAATTTTATTAATTATATATTATTAGTGGTCAAAATTATTAAATTTTGACTTTGATTAAGCTTAAAAATGCTGAAATGAGAGAGTAGTAGCACATGTAAAACTGTCAAAAAAATTAAGAAGGTTGTAAAGCTCTAAGTATGGAAGTATTGTCTTCAGGGAGGCAGCGTCTGCGCCCATGAGTTTTGTGTATGGTCATACGGACCGACAACCAAAAATATGAAACTAACTTACTCAAAATTGTACGGCTAGACTAGTAGCTTTAGGTCATTTCCTGGATTTTATGTTTTTTTATGTAAAAGACATTGTACCGTAAACGGTAAAGCTATCCTTGTTCCTGAAAAATACAAATGTTGGAAACAATACTAAAATTTTGTGTTCCATGAAATATGAATTACTGATCCTCATTTTTCCTAGTGGATTTAGGTAGGGTTGGAAGATAGAAACGATTTAGATTCTAAAGTGAATCACTTGAATATCAACTAAATGATGTTCAGTCGGAATCATTTGAAATCTATCTCTATTTTGCATTATAGGTGAAAAACAAACACAATACCGTTTCAAGTGATTTTGATTCACTTTCTTCTCATTTTTAACTGAATCTGAAATGTTTTAAAAATAAGTCCAACAATTTCATAAAGTGGTTCTAATATTAGGAATCGTTTTGGGAAACTAAAATATTTCTATTTCTAAGTGAATCTAAAATCGTACCTAATACACAAAAGCTATGCGCAAAATATTCCACACATGGCCAAAGCGACACATCACAAGAACACTCTGTTTTTCTTGCATCTCACATATTTATTACATCTTACTCCCTCTGTTCTTTAGTCTGTTGATTTTTAAATTTAACTTTGACTATTCGTTTTATTCAAAAAAAATTGATAAATTTTATAAATTTTGATATAATTTGATTTACTATTAGAGTTATTTGAATCACAACTTAAAATTTTACACATTCGAATAAATTTTTTGAATAAAACGAATAGTTAAAGTTAAATTTAAAAGTTAACGACGACATCAATTAAAAACGGAGAGAGTATATGTATACTTCTCCACCGACTCATGTTAATTTTGTACAATCTCTCCATGTCAGAAGTCACATCAAGAATCAACAGCTCACAGTTGTATCCTACTTAACCGCAACTAAACAAACACTACAACCATAAGACCACCATCAACCATATAGTACGCATCAAATACAAACACGCACCAGAAACCCAACAATAGGCGTCAACGTCGTCAGCACCAGCAATGTCGACGGCTCACGGTCGTCCATCCTCGTCGTCGATCAGCTCCGTCGCCATCTCCTCCACCAGCGCGTCCAGCACTGCCACGGCGATGTCGGTTCCGACGTCTCTCCGCTCCAGCTGTAGTGCGTCCCTCGGCCACGCCGTCCTTGTTCTGGCCATCTCGTTGGTTATGAAGCTGGTCACCTCGGCAAGAGCTTCCACAAAAACGTCCTCCTGCTGCCATGTGCATGGCTGTTCCTCGCCGACGCCGTTGAGGTTTTGGTGGTGGAGTTTTTTCTGCAGTTGCTGCGGCTGCCGTCTTTGGCGTCTTCGGAGTGTTGGTGAGTAGGCCTCCTGCAGGTGCTCCCTGAAGATGAGCAAAGCTTCTGCAATGACTAATGGCTTGTGAGAAGTGACCTCTGTGCATGATCAGCCGTGGCGGATGAGAAAGAGAGACACGGAGGGCCTGTGTACATGCTTACTCTGCTCTTGCACCGGTGGCGGATGCTCGAGAGCGCTCGTCTGCTCCAGCACGGAGTCAGGGCTCAGCCGCTTATTCGAGTCACCGTCTTTGCCGTCTTCCACCTCCTCTGCTTTCACTACTACGCCGGCCTCGGCGTCGCAACGGGGAAAAGTGGAGTTCCCAAAATAGCCCGGCGCCCTCTGATTCTCACCGTCGACGAGTCCCCGATCAATGGCTGGAAGATTTAGCTGCTTTTTCTTGGCCGTTGCCTTGGCCATCTTGCAGCTGAGGATATTGCAGAGAAGCAATCTGAGCACCAAACTTACGCAGGAACCATTCTTCCTCGCCGCCAGCCGCAATGGCCTTCTTACGGTGCTTCGGGTCCTCGGCCAGGGCCAGCACGTTCCGCCACCGCTGCCGATAGCCGCGTCAAGAAAGGCAGGGGAGCAGCCTTTCTCCAGGAGGTAGATATCGAGCGAGAACGGCTCCTGCTGCTGGTCCAGAAGCTCCGACAGGCGGCGGCTACTGCTGGAAGGAGACGGCGAGGGGCCGCCGGCCATGGGGCCGGCTCGGGGGCGGGAGCGATGGACAACGCGGGTGGAAGGCGAATACACTTTGCGTGAAAGCTGGGAGCTATATTGGCGCCTTTGAATTCTGATTCAGACATCAGAGATGGGATGGTAGGGAGAATTTGAAAAATGAGGCTCCTTTTGGTATGAATTATGGTGCTGTTTTTATAAAATAATTATAGCAATTTATATTATAATCTCTACCAAACACTCAAACTTATAAGTGATTATATTTACAAGCACATATAATTATTTTTAATTTTGTATTAGTACATATAAGCTACAAATGGTACCTTTTACCACTTATTTATCCCTTCGCGCCATCTATAATCCATATTAAATAAGTTGTTATATAAAACAGTGTTGTCATGAAAATAGATTATGTGGATAATATAGATAAGTGATTTTCATAAATAATCCTAAGTTTAAGTAATTTTTTGAATAATCATAATCTTTACCAAACGCGACCTGAGTTTACATACTCCCTCCAATTTTAAATTATTATTGTTATTGTTAGCGGCGGAGCTAGACACAATGTTAAGAGGGGGCCAATTACTAATTAGATTATTTTTTTCAACTTCTCAACAAGAAGGAAAGAGAATTTTTCTCAATTTCTCAATGAAGTTTATATTAATCTCTCAAATAATCACTTAGAAGCATGATTGCTTGGAGTTTTTTTCCCCAAGGGAAGGGGGGGCCAAGCCCCGGCTGGCCCTCTCCTAGCTCCGCCAGTGATTGTTGCCTTTTAACACTAACTTTGACTGTCGTCTTATTCAAAAAAGTTTAATAAATATCATATATTTTTTATAATTTATTTTATCATTAAAGTTATTTCAATCACAACTTATAAACTTTTAGATTTGAATTAATTTTTTAAATAAAACGAATGTTCAAATGTTATGTTAGAAGTCAATAGTGATAATAATTTAAAAACGGAGGAACTACTTACACACAAAAGCTGACATTTCTCTCTGCAAACTATTAAAAAAAGATTCTGGGCAAATAAGAAATTACAATAAGATCCTAAGAACTTCTACATTAATGTGATTATTCCCACCATTTTCCTAGTTTTTTTTTAGAAATTCCTGATAAATTTGATCCAAAGCCCTATATCTCAAATACTCCTAAAGCTGCAGGAACGAGCTTTCGCAGTTTGAACACAACCTGAAAAGGCCTGTCGAGCGGCCTTGTGACGAACTGGTCAACTTGAACCAGCGTTCTTCGTGCAAGACCCACATCAGCAACGTACGCACGCAGGGGTCGATCAAAATTTTTTCTTGTTTGGCTCCTTTTGGGCGTCCTTGCTCCCAGCTGCTCGTTTCTCCGTCGCCCCGCCTCCGACCGATGTGAAACAGGTCGACGGTGGTGTCGTGTCCAGCAGTCCGGTGGACAACGGCTCGTTCAGGTAGAATATGATTGGTTTGAAATAAGAGGTATTAAATCCTCACCTAAAAGAGTAATAGAATCAATCACACTTTCAATCTTCCTCTAATCCCGGTGAAACCAAACGAACCCGAGTGTTTGGAACCTTGGTCTAGGCAGGACTGGGGCCATTAACTCTCTATCAAGATTGTTATTGAACATATCGCTGACAGTAGAAGGTTGTTTCGGTAGCTTTTCCATTTATGCCAAGTGCTCTCTAGGCAATAGCATCTTTGAGAGCTTAATGGAACGGTGTTTAGATGTTCAGGTGCAAAGCTCACAGAGCTTACTAGCAGTACAATGGTAGAAGTTACAGACCGTAGTGTTGAGTTGTCGCTTCAGATGAGGAAGGTACTGTAACATCTGCAACTAGGATCTGCTGATAGAACATCCTGCAAAGATACAAAAATATCCGAAAACCCTCCTCACATGGTGTTGGCTTCCTCGCGACTTTCTGTCAAGGCAATAAGAACAGTAGGCTCGTGGATGAACAATGGCTTTCGTCTTGTACGTTGCCTCACACGTCGTGCCTGCTGTCAAGGTCAAGTCAGGGCTGCGGCCGCCAGACTCCAGATGGCAGAAGGAGTATTGCAGCCATGATGATGAGCAGATGATTGTTGTGAGGTTCCACTGAATTTTGTTTAATTTGTGGCTCAAAGCTCTGTGATCTTGCATACCTTCATTATTTCCTATCCCTGAGATCCTTCACTATTTCCTCCCTCTGAAGATAACCTACAATAGTGATTTCACGTTTTTTTTGTTAAATGCAGTATCGTTTCGGCATAAGAAAATTGACCAAAATATGACTGTCACTCCTGCGAGATTAAGGATTTTTTTTTCATTCCTTTGCAAGTTATCCATCCATATAGAATATGTAATTTGGCTTCGGTACACCCACTGGCAATGTTGAGTGTTTGCCATATGGATCTTGCATTATGACACTCATAGAAGAGATGGTGTATACTATTATTTTGATTACAGAAACTACGTGTTTGACTAACTTTTAAAAGGTTATACTCCCTCCGATTTTAAATTATTTACACCGTTGATTTTTTATATCAATTTTGACCATTCATCTTATTCAAAAAATTTGTTCCAAGGTGTAATCTGGTGAATAAAATCATCTTTATTGATAAGGTCTGATATTTTTTTATGTACCGATATTTCATCATTGAGTATCCTAAAATAAACAAAATTGCTTCGTTTGTATATACAACCGTGTTGTTTTATAGATCGAATATAGTTTCTTACGAGTTCATGGTAATATTTTAAAAGTATTTAAATTTGTTCACCAAAATTAACAAAATATCTAAAATATCGTCTCTACAGGTGACCTCTATTAAGAATACCAGAGTTCTTTCCTAGCCGGCAGCTGAGCGAGGGATTGGTCAAGATCCACGCCAACATCCTCAGTGAGTGCACTCTCTTGACCCAGTATCCAGTGTTCCTGCTAATTTAGCTGGGTGTGTCTGTGAAGATTCTTGGGGACTCAATTGTTAAGAGGGACAGATGGATGCTCTTAGGCTTGGTCAAGTGCATCTTTTTTAGAAACAATAACAGTTCTGTTAGAGTATAAGTGAATTACCCGTCTTTTCTATCAGCTTAAGTTTTTGGATCAATTAGTTGGTGCATGCAGCACAATATGGTATTAGAGCTAGATATTTAAGTTCGAATCTTGACGGACACGATTTATTAAAAAAAATTATAGCCTACTCCTATTCCACGTTTGCACCTACTAAAGCTGCACGTGAGTGAGAGTGTTAGAGTCAACTGGTTGGTGAATGCAACTCAATAAATTCCATTAACAAAGAGAATTACAATCTGAATGTAAGCACTATAACAAAGAGTTCTACGCTGTTTTGCTTCCTGGCACACAGATGTGCAATGTGTGCTGCTTAGTTTGACTCCCTTCTAGCGAACACCAAGAAAAAGGAGGAGAAACGAGCTGCGATCTTCTTTAACTCCTGCAGAAAGGTTACTGTTTCTGCTAGACCAAAACATTAGCGGTTCCAAATATACAAGATAACTTCATGCTAGTGCAGCAAACCGCTAGATATCTCCATGAGCACAAGCATCCTAGCATGCTTTTCAAATTGGATATCTCAAAAGCTTTTGATTCGGTGTCATGGCCTTTTCTTTTGGAGGTGATGCATCAGTTGGGATTTGGCCAGATTTGGAGAGATATTATCAGTGGCTTGCTGTTTACTTCATCTACTCAAGTGATGTTGAATGGGATTCCGGGGGAAAATTAGTGCACCCACGTGGATTGCAGCAGGGGGACCCTTTATCTCCTATGTTGTTCATTCTAGTAATGGGCGTTCTTTGCCACTTGATCACTAAAGCTGCGGAAAAGGGGCTGCTCCAACCTCTCACATCAAAGGTGCTCCGACACAGGATTTCTCTATATGCAGATGACGTTGTTATTTTTCTGCGCCCAGGGGCTTCTGATATCAACACCACAATGGAGCTTATTCAGTGCTATGGAGAAGCTTCAGGTTTGAAGGCTAACATGCAGAAAAGTAATGTCTATCCATCCAATGTGAAGACCACCAGCTTGAGGTCATAAACCAGCTCCTACCTTGTGAGGTGTCGGTGTTTCCTTGTCGCTATTTGAGCCTGCCCCTATCGTTGAGAAAGCTGACAAAGAGTCAGTTTCAACCTATTATCAACCGTATTGATGATCAGTTACCGGGATGGAAGGCAGACCTATTGACTCGAGCTGGCAAGAAGGTGTTGGTTCAGTTTGTTCTCACTGCCATGTTGATTTATCAAGTAATGGCCATTGACCTACCCCCTGGGCAGCCAAAGCATTTGATAAAATCAAACATGGATTCTTGTGGCGAGGCAGAAAAGATGTGACGGCGTCCACTGCTTAGTAGCCAGGGATAAAGTATGTCGGCCCCTTGAGTTAGGAGGTCTTGGCATCTCTGACCTCAAGAAGCTTAGTCAGGTCTTGAGAATGAGATGGCTATGGCTACAAAAAAAAAAACAGAGCCTACCCGTCCCTGGACAGACCTCAAAATTCAAGTTTCAGATCAAGTTAAAGCATTCTTTTCGGTTTCCATGAAGACAGAAATTGGTAATGGCACCAATACTCTGTTTTGGAGTGATAGATGGTTGCTGGGGAAGCGTATTGAGGATATTGCACCACGGTTATTTTCCGCAATTCCTAAGAGAAGGGTTAAAAGTCGAACAGCTCAAGCAGCTCTCTCAAATAGAACATTGGTGCTGGATAATCAGGGGGCCTTGTCCATATGAGCCATTATTGATTATTTACATCTATGGGATCTGTTAGCTGATATGGTGCTGCAGCAAGAGGAGAAAGACACCCATCTATGGAGGTTTCTACCTCTGGCTAGTACTCGGCTAAGTCAGCATATGAAGGACTATTTGCTGGTTCTGTTCAATTCGGTTCTTGGGAGCGCATCTGGAAGTCTTGGGCGCCACCTAAATGCAGTTTTATCCTCTACTTTGTAGCGCATGATAGCTCGGAGAGGTTTGGAGCATCCTGAGCTTTGTCTCTTATGCGATCAGGAGGAGGAGACCATCAATCACTTGTTAGTGTCGTGTGTGTTGGCACGATAGTATTGGTTTCAGATTTTAAATCAGGTTGGCCTTCAAGAGCTATCTCCTAGACAGGATGATCATAATTTTTTGGAATGGTGGTGTCGAGTTTTGAAGCTTCTACTGATCACACTTGCCAGGGTCTAGACTCACTTATTATCCTAGGAGCTTGTAAAATCTGGAACCTATGCAATCGATGTGTCTTTGATGGTGACATTCCCAACCTGCAAGAGCTTGTAGTTCTTACAGTTGAGGAATGCCGATTGTGGATACTAGCTGGTGCTCGGGGGCTATCCCTCTGAATGCTCTGGCTGATGATGTTTAAGGTCTAGGTCTAGGTGTTGGTCGTCTTGTGTTTGTCACAGGGACAAATGTAAACTGGATAACAACAAGATAGTGTGTGGGTGTGTGTTGTAGGGTCACTCTCCTCTTTTTTTCTTCTTACTGTAATGATGCGTAGCTCTCCTGCGTGTTTGAGAAAAAAAGATTCAACATGAGTCCTTATGGTCTGCTAACAAACAGAGATCATCCCGACAGGCTGCAGCTTTTGCTATCAGAGCAGACTGGACATTTGGTAGCCACCTTGCCAAAGCATTTACAAAATTCCCATTGGAGTATCTGAGCACATACAGCAGATAGATAGTAGTCTAAGCTGCCCAAGTTACAGCATTCCTTGACTGAATCTCTTCCTTCAATGTTTGCGATCATTTCTAGAGCATCAGGACCACATGATACAAATGAGAATGCAGGCTCCTTCCTTGTCTAAAAAATAAGGATCCAACAGATGAAATGCCCATGCATCTTGATCGGTGTAAACAAGGCAGCTTGACATTGGTCATTACTCTAACTTGTTCCCGTAATGCTCTTGCAAAGGTGCACTCTATAAGGGCATTGTAAGCAGTTTCAGATGAATCGCCACATAGCTCACAAATGTTGATGCTTTCAATCTCCATCAGAATGCTCGGACTTTAGGTCGCACATTTAGTTTCCAAAGTCTTTTCCAAACTAAATCTTCATTTTGCCCTGGACAATGAGGCATGAGAATCCTTGTGGTTCCTATTCTGAAAATCCAAACGAGTTAATAGATGATATGCAGAACGCACCATGTAATGATCATGGTTTTCAGTAGACCAAGCCCAGAAGTCTTCTTGCTTTCTTCCCAAGGGAATACGCCTAACAGCTTCCACATCAGCATGAAATAAATTAAGATCAACTCCTGCAACATCCCAGGTTCTTGCATCACTGTTTATGAACTCGCTCACCAAAGTTGCATTTGCTGAAACTAACATAGTGTGGTTTATTACCCATGCCATCTGGAATCCAGCGATCCGACCATATATATGTACTTAGGCCATTACCAATCCGTCTCATAAGCCCCAATTCAAGAGATTTTCTTCCTGCAAGAATTTCTTTTCAAGTATGAGAGGAATTTTTCTTTTTACCGGCAGTCAGGAAGTCAACATTGGGAACATATTTCCCATTCAAAATTCTAGCACATAAAGAGGTGGCATCATTCATGATTCTCCAACTTTGCTTCCCCAACATTACAATATTGAACAGCTTGATATCCCTAAAGCCGATTCCCCCACTGCAATTTTGGTTTTGTAAGATCCACCCACTTTCTGCAGTGTATATCTCTCATCCATCTTGCCACTCCACTAATAGTTTGATATGGCACTGACAATCTTTTTACATGTTTCCAGAGCCAACAAAAACCAACTCATAGAATACATCGTAACTGATTGTGCCACTGATTTGATCAGTGTTTCCCAAGCAGCTCCACTTAATAGGTTTTCACTCCATCCATTCATAGGATTCTAAATTCTTCTTGGAATATGCTCAAAGTGATGATAGAATGCTTCACTTGCAACTGGGTGACGATTTACAATTTTTATATCCTCTCTTAAGGTGTAGGACCTGCATTAGTCCATGGTAATAACGCCTGTGAATAAATGGTTCAGGCCCCCTTTGGAACTCAGAAAATTTTCATTCTTGTGTTTCAAACGGGGCCTTAGATTGTTTGCTGCAGATCTTTGAATTAGATTGGAAGCTTTTGTCATTCCAAACTTCATCAGGATATTCCCTCACATCTGTAAGGAAAATTGAGATTTGATACATGAGAACTTGATCAGGAACAAATAGAAGCGAAAAATAGTAACATCAAAAGATTTAAATTGTTTCAGAATTCAAGAAAAGCATTTGAATTTGGATGCAATTTGACACAAGGATTACTTTATGTTGGGAATTACAAGCAGCATGCACAATGTTAGATCGACTAGTCTTCGCCAGATCTAGCTAACAGTCAGGATATAACATATATCGACGATTGCTGAATGTTAGAAAAGAAACAGGTGCTTGCTACCTAATCAACCGCTACCACCCTAGCTCCCATTATTCTGGCACACCTTTCACTTAATCGACTTATTTATTGAGAGATGCCAATCTTGAAGTATATTTCCCAATTCATTAACAACACCCACTCACCTCCTGTATACTTCATGTTTTTCAATACATTGATGAGTATTGGTACAACGATAATCTCCCGCACAGTGTGAGCTATTTATTTCCAGCACCACGGCATTAGCTCTCATGTGTCCATTATTTCCTCTACTACCACCGGAGCGGACACTTTCCCACCATGGAATGTGAGGGTTCAGCGTGTTACTGGGCACAATGGAGCTGCACGTAAAAGGAACGACCAAGTGGATTCCACAAGTTGGGACGGCTGTCCTGTTGCCCAATGTTTGGAAATTCATGACCCGAATGACAGAGTATTAGGGATGCTTTTGAATCGGTCACTAGGGATTGAAGCACCAGCTGTAAAATCTGTCGGAGCAGGTTATTGGATAAGGCACGAACACTCTCATCTCAATTAAATGGCATTAGTGACCCCGGCAATAAGCTCTGCCCTTGATGAGTTGCGGAAAGCACAACTTTTGAAACTGTGGTCATGCGTTCTTAGTTACCTTCTCTGTTCTTATGGTCTTAAGTTACTAGTCTGGATCATCACCTATCTGCCGTTCTACCTGCGTTGCCTTTATTTTTAGTCACGTTACTACATTAACTCACTCTACATTTCCTGATATATATCCAGGCGGCAACGCTCTAATTGCTTTTCATCAGTCTCTCATGTTAAATGGATTTTTCTCCACATTTTGCGAACTTAGATTTTTTTTTTCTACATGATCTGTTCCCATTTCCCCTCCTTGGCTGAATTAGCTAGGAGTAAAAACTATCAGGAAACTAAATAGCACAGTTTTTTAAGATAACGGAACAAAGTCCCCATTCTACAAACTTCTACTAAATAGCACAGCTTCTCCGCTGCCAAGTTCATTCAGGGACAGTTCGATGTAAAGGATTCATGTCTTATATAACTTTTTCAAGAGTTAATTATCAGTGGTACAGTGAACAGATAATAAATGTTTTATGATATGAGGAGAAATTAGGACATGAAAGTTCTACATGATTGAGAAACCTTGTCAATCACGCCGTTCATGAAACATCACAAGATTTAAATTATTTTAGAATTTAAGAAAAGCACTTGAATTCAGATAAAATTTGACATACGGATTAAATTACAAATGCTGGGATATTACAAACAGCATGCACAAATGTTAGATCAATCAGTCTTGGCCAGATAAGGCTAACAGTCAGGATATAGCATAGATCGGCAAGTGCTGAATGTTAGAAAAGAAAGAGCTGCTACTTGATTCAAAAAAAAAAAATTGCTAGCACCCTAACTCCAATTATTCTGGTGCACCTTTCACTTAATTGACTTATTTATTAAGAGACACCGACCTTGAAGTAAATTTCTCAGTTCATTAACAACACCCACTCACTCGTGTACTTCATGATTTCCAATTAATTGACGAGTATTGGTACTATGATACTCTCCCGCACACAGTACAGTACTTTGTGAGCTATTTATTTCCAGCACTACGGCATTTTTTTTTTGAAGGAATACATTACGGCATTAGCTCTCATGTGTACTCTCATCGATCTCAATTAAATGGCACTAGTGACCCCAAAAATAGGCTATGACCTTGATGTTAAGATGAGATGTGGAAAGCACAACTGTTGAAACTGAGGTGATGCATTCTTAGTTACCTTCTGTGTTCTTATGGTTTTAAGTTACTAGTCTGGGTCATGCATTCTTAGTTACCATTCTCCCTGCATTGCCTTACTGCCTTTATTTTTAGTCACATTACGACATTGACTCACTCTCGTTTCCTGATATATATCCAGGCGGCAAAGCTCTAATTGATTTTCATTAGTCTCTCATGTTAAAGGATTTTTTTCTCCATGTTTTGCGAACTTAGATATTTTTTCTACAAGATCTACACAAGTCAACTCAAGAGCACAAAAGATGACAACATCTGATGCTTATAAGTAGAGTACCTTGGACCTTCAAACCCAAAGAGAACAGTTCGATTTTGGATAGTACCTGAATATTATCATCCCACTAGAGGCATCAAACAGAGTACTCGATAGAGTATTGCACCAACAGTCACCAGAAACCTCACTCGTAAGTCCAACAGAGTCAGTTAATAGTTGAACCATCAATTATAATGATGAAGCCCTTCTCGATCGGATCAATATAAGATATCACAGTGAAGAAATGATGACCCCAGTTAGAAATCATTTGAAATGGGTAGCATCATTTCGAAAGTAAAGTCATCTACCAAGATCGTCAGAGAGCCACCCAGAATTAAGATCAACTTGGACCTAAGTAACAGTCTGAACAGTAATTCTGAGAAGTGACAAGATGAAGTTCGGAAGATGGTAACACACGTCAACGAGGTGTGATCATGGAAACAGATAAGGTAACTAGAAATGCAGTAACAATTGGAATTATAGAGAATCATGGTAAGCCCACCTTTGAAGATAATTTCGAAGAGCAAGATATTCAAAAAGACAGTTCATAATTAACGGTTCGAACAGATTCTGCAACCTGCTACTCGCCTATTCAAGACGGACGATTGAAAGGATCTTCATAGAAGTCAACCAAGAAGACAAGATGACCCTCCTCTCAACCATCTTACGTAGCGAATATTGAGGACGAGATTCATTTTAAATGAGGTAGATCTGTTACACTCTGAAATTTACTCTAAATTAAAATTCAAAAATTTAAATTGTAACTAACAAAAGTGCTAACATTTTGTCTCTCTCTCTCTCTCTTTTTCAAAGCAGAAAAATTCATTTTGTAATTCGAACCGTATCAATTGAAAATTTCGTAAAATATTAAGATTTGACCGTGTGACAAGTGTTTGCCTTTCTCTTTTATTTCCTTCTTGTCATTTATTTTCTTGTATTCTACCTGAATTTTAAATTCTTCTCATTTCTTTGAATTCTAAATTCGTTCAATTCTTTTGAATCATATTTGACCTTGGCCAAATATATCCCTTTCAAATAGCTATCTGCTCTCAGGATTTTTAGAACAAAATTGAAATCGAATTCAGAGATGAGCACAAAAGAAAAACTGTTTGTCCTAAAATTTTCTACCACTTTACAAAATTTTAAATCCATCCGAGATTCGAAAATTTGATTTTCAAGCAAAATAAACAATAATTGATAAATAATTCATTCTATTCCGCATACCGTTCTCTTAACGATTAACCGCTTTTAAAATTCCGTAACTTTTTGATCTCTTTGAAAAACGCATTCCAGATAATTTATGTGATAAAACACTTGCTGTAGATCCATGCTGCAAAATCTAGACCTAATCCGCTTTTGTTTACTCTTCTTATTTCTATCCCAAAATGCTTAAAGAATAAAATCGAATCATATTAATTAGTCGGACCCATCTGTCAATCTCTCTTTCCTTCCTCCCCGATCCTTTTTCTCCTTCTCCAGACAAACACGTTCGAAGCTGCCCGACAACTCCCGTGCGCGCCGCTCCCACGCCCCTGCCCCCGGCCGACCGGCGACGCGCCCGCCACCGCCGCTTCCGCGCCTCCCTGACATCCGCGACGTGCTCGCCGCCCGCATTCAATCCTTTGTTGAAGCTCTCCGGCTATAAAAAGGGGTGCGCCCTCTCCCCCAGGCTGCCCTGCCCCGCGCCGCCACAATTCCTCCTTGCCGGCGAGCGATTTCCCCTCCTAACCACGTGAGCAGCTCCCTCATTGCCTGCTGTCCCTCCGAAGCCCTTCGATTTCGGTGAACAACGGCCGGAACCGCACCACCGTCGAGCCTCACCGCCGCGCGCCACCCTGCATGCCGCCTCCTCGCCGGGGCTGGTCCTCCTTGCCACCTCTCCGGCCCCACCGAGCCCATGGACGGCACCGCGGCGCCGCCCCTTTCCTCCGGCACAGGATCTCAGGCTGCCTCCGCCTCCCCTGTACCTCGACGTCGTGCGCCACAGCGGGATGCCGCCCGTCTCCGCCGCCGGAGCGCCTCAAGGCCTATCCAGCCTTGCCGTGGCCGCCAACAGGTCTCCGGCGTCATCCTGCCCCTCCTCCAGCCGGAACCCCTCGCCATCAGGCCTCCCTGCCACCTCGCCGTGGCCGTGGTCCACGGCGGAGCCCGTGGACCGGCCCCTGATTTGGTCCATGGAGCTGTGGACCCGGTCCACATCTCTGTTGAAGGCCCACGTCCGCTAGTCCGGGCCCCGTAAAAAAGAATGCCCTTTTTACAAGAAGCCCCTCCGATTTTTTATCTATTTCCACTTTAGTAGTCCTAAACTGTAGTACAAATAACATCCCAGCCCCTGCTATTTTACAATAAACCTATGAATAGTTCTGCTAATTATATTTTAGTCCCACTCCCTGTATTCTAGTCTGTAGCCCATGTTTATTTACAGATAGATCCCTATGACTTTTCTGTTATTACAATAAGATCCCTAAAGTCTCTATACAGTCAAATCGCCATATCTTCTCAACCATAGATCTGTTTCTCAACCGTAGATCTGTTTTCAATTGAAATTCTTGTATCAAGCTCCACCTCGTCAAATCATCCGATCCCCATTTACTATAGGATCTTGCTGGTTTTCTTATTGGTAAGTTTTATCGAATCTTTAATTCATTTCTTTTTATTAACTTTTATTGGTTTTGAATGCTAGTGTTTTAGTGTAATCTATTTTAAGCATAGTTACATACTAATTATAATGGGCACCTCATCCTACTACCATGATGTAGTGCCATTAATAGTATGCATTAGCGCATATGCAGTTGTTAGCTCTATGTAATTTAGTTTAAAGTTAGAATTACATAATTATTAGTAAAATACTAGATTACCTACAAATATGAATATTGGAAAAAATAAGTGAACATGGCTCATATAACCATTTTACCATGTATGCCCTTTCCTTAGCACCAACACCACACAATATGTCTAGGAACTTAATTATAAAGATAAAATCAAGTAATTAATTGTTAATTAATTACCAGCTACTCGTAACATCACATGCAATTAGATAATTAAATAATTATTGAGGGCATACTGACGCATCTAATCCCATATTAGCATACACTAGCACACATGTCACTTGACGTCTTTAGTTTAATAATTAGTATACGTACCACTTACGGGCTTTAATTTAGTAAGTTGAGCATATAGATTAAATTAAGTAATTAAATTACCAATCACATAAGATGACCCGCAGGTACTTAGAAATTAAATAATTAGCCAGGGCACACTATTCTTCATACTCGCATTAACATGTTATCCATTATGCATTAGTAAAATAATTAGTACAAGTACCATTTGTTAGCTTTAGTATTTTAATTGTTTAAACTAAACTAGGTAATTAAATCATTGAACTCTTAGCATGATCCACACATATAAGTATAAATTATATAACTAATAATTACGTTGTCTTCCACCACATCTGTAGTGATGTCATCTATTTAGTGTAGTAATTTAATTATAAATGTAGATATAGTAACCAATCATTAACCATTAGAAAGCAACCGCATAATACAAAATAAAGTAATTAACCTTTAAATCATAATAAATTCATTCCATGCTTATTATACAATTAAATAAAGTAAATATTAGATATCTCATATAAGTCTATTACCTTGCATTCATATACACTAAGACAAATGCCACGCAATAGCTTTGGTAATTTATTTATAGGTATAAAACCAAATAATTAGCTACTAAATACCAACCATCGCACACATGTAGAACATTGAGTAATTAATCAATAGCATGCTTACACACTTTACCATGCATCATTACCGTGCCACACGTTGGATTTATTAGTTTAATCATGTACTCAAGTATTGGGTAACCGGCCATTAATCAATAGGAAGCAACTACGTATTAGAAAATTACACATTCAGTTCGTTTAGTTATAAACTAAATAAGGCCATTTTAGAATGCATCCAATTAAATATATGGTATAAATAAGATTGCATATGAAATGATACATCACACCCTATTTAAATCAATTAAACATGCCATATACTAGCTTACACCCACATAAACACATTAGCACTATAGATGCTTGATAGTACATGCATCCACATGGCTCACTATCGCAATTACATGGATATGGTTT